>JAPFSE010000702.1:0-45564 GCA_030777785.1 Beauveria caledonica | reverse complement strand
ATTGGTAGACCGTAGTGGGAGGAGGAGGAGGACACGGGGCGGGCTCGTGGTGAGACAGCAAGGTCGTTTCACAAAGAATGAAGAATGGTAGAGGTGCGATTGAGGCGGGATCAAGGTGAGGCACTTGCGACTTGGTTAGATGCGCGCGGTAAGATGGCAACTTTTTGACAGTGTCGTGACACGGGAAATTGAAGCTCATACGCAGCTTTGTCATGCGCCACAGAAAGCTGTGGCGGAGTCACGTGAGGAGGCTGATTTCTAAAGGTTCTCCAAATTTCTACGGTGTGCTGGCCAGGCATGTTCTAGATTTATTTACAACCTTGACCACCAATTTTGTTGTCATCTCCTCACTCGGCATCAATCATAGGCTTGCTGTATGAGGCCACGATGGCCACATCGACCATTGGGCAACGGATGCTCACTTGATACACATTGTAAGACTCACCTCTCATTTGTCAATCTCTTACTTTTCTTCGTTTATATGATGGTTCAATTTCAATTGAATTCTGCAATTCTGAGAGGCTTGATTTGATTCATCGAGCTATATTGTGCGGATAATTACACAGCTGATTATACAAATTATGTATTCTATGCATTTCTTTTGCCGGATTCACTTCTGTACTCGAGCAGTCGCTGTTTTTGTTCCGTTTTTCTAACACGTCCAGACCAGAACAGGAACCAAACATACCACACCGCCTCTCATTTACGTGTTGGGCGGGAACATCTGTCAGCCTCGACCTCCTCGGCGTGCAGCCTTTCTTGTCCGCGGCGAGCGCCCGCGCCGTCAGCTGCAGGTTCTGGTCGAGGGTGGCGCTGTGGAAGCGCGGAAAGCTGGCCAGCCGGCTCTTGATGCCGGAGGCGCTCTTGACCGTTCCGGTGAGCGGTTGAAGATCGCGAAACTTGTCAGCCCGGCGTAATTTGGTATCATTTTGCGTCATCGGTAAGGGGAGAACTTACGTATCGGCCTACAGGCGAGCAGACCATGATGGGAACGTCGTGTTCGGCGCACGCCGCCTCGATGCCGTTGTGCAGGATATCCGTCGTAAACAGACTCAGCTCTAGCTACGCTAGCTACGCCGGCATCACGCCCGCCACCTTCTCAGTCGTCTCGACCGAGAGCGCTCGCTAAGCGAGACGCCGCCAAATCTTCCCCGTGTCGACGAACTCTTTCCAAGTCATGCGCAGCGTCGCCCTCAGGGTCCGACGACGTGTCGCAGCACGCCATTGCGAAAATGGCCAGCTTCTTTTTTGCCGCTGAGCTGCGCGAGAATCTGGTTCCTAACCGACCGCCGCATACAGACGGGCGCTCGTATCGGGCCATCAGCCTCCGCGCGTCGATGCCGCTCTTGATACAGACGACGACTTTGCGCTGCGTCGTCGGTGTGACCGGGCAAAGAACGCGCGGATGAAGAGCTGGCTGTGTTAGCGGGGCCGTAAAAATTGGGCGCCGCTCCAGAGCCGGCCGCAGTCGTAGGCGGTGGTTGCGCTTCATGAGGCCGTAGCCGGTGGTGTCGACTTCTTTTCCGAGAATATGGGCCATTACGTAGTTGTGGATGTGGTGCAAGTGATGTAACTGGTGAGGCTCATCGAGCGTCTGTGATGCTGGTTGTAGGAAGTTCTCAGTATGAGCACACTGCTTGTCGGGGAGGAATCAAACATAGGCTTTGTTAATTGCTACTTATACTTGCTAGCCCATCAGACCAACTAATCATTTGCATCACTCTTCCAAGCTACTGCCTCGTACCTACACCGGACGATGGCTGCACCAACCGAAGTCCCGGAGTGGTAGCTCTGATCTGCTCGTAGGTCCCACATGCTAGCCATCTCAACTCCATGGCATCTTATTCCGTACCTTTTCAGCTCAAATCCCCATTCGTGGCACTACCGTACTGTTTCTCTTGTTCCGCCTGCTTCAACTCGCGGAGGCCGAGCTAAATCCTGTCCTGGGCCGCGCGCGCATCGGTCCCGTGCAATGTCTACAGCTGGGCCCCCTCAATCGCCATCCCCGTCACGGTGATGGCTCACGAAGCATCGCTTACGCAGATGCGAATAGGAGCGCAAATACTCAGTTGTTACCTTTGGTGAATGTGGCCCCAACTACGGGCAGACTGGACGACGAAACAAGACGAGCTAGAGACACTCGGCAGGAGCTGCCGATTTTTGATGACAATTACATGAGCCTCAAGTCACAAAGGAGTAGTCCTTGCAGCAAAATGCTGCGACTTTTTGGTCCATGTAGCAGCTGATTTGGAATTGCTTTCCCGATTAATGGTGCACATGTATATATATATTCTGGGATGATTGAATATTACTCCTTATCGCCAATATTTTGAGGCGATCGATTGGGATGGTGCCCACAGCCGCGCCATCCGAGTTGATAAGCCCATGCCCGACTGTAATGATAGAACGGAAATTGATATGCCTCCGTCCCTGATGTCATCTATGCGAGCTTTGTGGGTCAAACTTAAACTGCCGAATAGAACCATCTACCAGAGAAGTCATATAATTGCTCTGCATTATTGTAGTGGTTCTACACGCACCTTGGCGTCCAGTCCATCTACCCAATACCCCAGCTGCCGCGGCCCGTCGCGGAGCTCAACCTCGCGCTTCACCCACCGGCCCGACTGCGCATCCGCAAGCTTCCCGCCACACGTATCCCTGATCGAATCTCCCGCCACCGGGACCGCCACATCGTCGTCCTCGTCCTCATCCGACGTGTCGCCCTCGTCGCTGTGCTTCCTCGCCACGGGATCCCACTCACCCGTCTCCCAGACGAGCCGGAGCCGGAGAGGGGAGACACCATAGAGCTTCGCCACGCGGGCCTTGACGGCGTACACGTCGAAGGCCTGCGGAAGACGCACCGTCTTGTCGGCGCGGCCCGCGCACCGCAGCGCCAGCGTCACCAGGCGAGCCTCCAGAAACGCCGGGTTCACCCTATGTGCGCGCACCACGTCGGGAGCACCGTACACGGCACACAGCGCCGCGTAGCGCGGATGCGCGGCCAGAACCGTCGACGCGGCGGCCTCGGGCACCGCGGCCAGCTGCTTGGCGATGCGCGAGAGGTAAAACATTTCCGCGTTGCTGCGGTCGTTGGCGGTGATGCGCGAAAAGTTGAGCGTCCGCAGCGTGCCGATGCGCGCAATGGTAAACATGTGCGCCTCGTCCGCCGTGGCTGTCGGCGCGGCGGGCGACGCGCCGACGTCGTAGACGGGGTTATGGCTGATGCGCAGCGCTGTCAGCCCGGGAAAGTGCGTTGTCAAGTTGTCGATAAAGTCCCAGCCGTCGATCTGATTGTATGACACGTCAATGTATTGCAGGGAAGTTGGAAATACGGGACAGGCGGCCTCGTCCGAGGCGAGACTGCGGATATTGTTGCCCTTGAGGTAAATGTTGCGAAGACAGGTGAGAGATGTTAGGCTGGCAAGGTCAGCAATCGAAGCGAAGCTGTTGTATTCCAGGTTAAGTGTCGTGAGAGTCGTTGATAGACTACTGTAATCTACTGCAGGTAGCTTTGAGAGAAGGTTGGCGCCGGCAGCCAGGTCGGTCAGAGAAGGACATGCGACTGCGATGCGGCAGATTTCTTCCCAGTTCAGCATGTTGTCTCCAATGCCCAGCTCAGTGACCTGCGAGAATGCGGTGACGGCTTTCTCGAGAGCAGCATCCTCTAGGACTTTTTGAAATCTATTTCCACTGTTTTACACAGCGTTAGTTATTGCCCACATTCATTCCAGCAGAGTGACGGATGGGAAAGATCGTACTTGATGGCCAGTTTCTTGAGAGCCGGCAGGTCCTTGCAGATATCCACGACCGGGCCGAGATTCTCAAACAGATTCCTGCTGATGTCTATATGCGACAGCTTTGGGCTAATATGTGCCACCGCAGGCTCGCCCTCTTGACACGCAAAGGCCATGTGCACACCGTCGAGGATAGCCATCTTGAGCTCGTCCAGCCGCGCCATCTGGCGGCGCACCTTGTCGAAGCCCACCTCCTCGGCCACCTTGCCCGAAATCCTGATTTGAGAGTCCCGCACGCCATTCGCCTCCGACTCCTTCTCCACATACTTGGTCTTGAGCGCGGTGACGAAGCTCACAGGAGAGTCTGCAGGCCGAGCCGGCCGCACAAACGAGGCCGCCGTCGGCGACTCGGATATGCCTGGGCGAAGGGGTTAGCCATGTAGGGTTTCGTAGCAGCGACGGCTGTCGACTGATACTTGCATTGAAAATAGCGTATTCCCTTGTGTGAACCATCGTGTTTGCCACGGGTGCCGTCGTCCCATTCGACTCCTAGCCATGAGCCGTTCGCGCCCGCGACCTCGCCAATGTAGCGGACAGTGCACAGGGCATCGTCGTAGGATATGCGCTCTCCCACGTAGTGTGAGTCGGCCATGGGAGGATAGTGTTGAATATATTCTAGTGTTTTTAGGGACCAGAAAGCATTGTCAAGTTTTTGCCCTCGACGCGCTGCGTTGTTGGGTGATGAAAGGCAAGGCAGCAGAGTAACGAAGGATGAAGCGGTGCAGGTTCGGTGTGGGCACTCTCTAATGGGGCGACGACTGTCAAGTACCGGCAAAAGCATTTGAGAGCTCGATGCATCACCTTACAGATGTCACGATTAGATATTGATATTCACTACATTTGCAACGCGTAAAACGGTCAAAAATCGATTGTCATTCACATTCATGGCTTTTCTCATATACAAAACAGGCTTGCTATTCGCCGACTCATTTAGGTGCCTACAGCTTAGCCTTAACAGAACCGACAGTCTTGACCAGGGCGCGGCCGTTGCTGAGGCAAATCTTGCCGCCATCGACCTGGGTGACGAAGCGAATCTCTTCAAAGTCGCCCTTCTTCTCGCCCGTCTTCCAGACTTGTGTAATGAGCTTGTCGCCAGGCCTGACGGGGCTGGCGAAACGAGCCTGATACTCCTTGATGTTGGCGGGGTTGCTGCCGCCAAGCGCGCGGACAATTTCGAGGCAGGTCGAGTTCCACGAGTACAAGCCATGCATGATGTCGCCACCAAAGCCCATCTTCTTGCCGGGCTCGGGCGTGGCGTGAAGGGGGTTGTAGTCGCCGTTGAGGCGGTAGAGGAGGGCCGACTCGGCCGTGGTCTGGTGAGGGAGGACGACGTCAGGCTGCTTATCCTTGGGAGGCGGGTAGCTGATGGTCGCGGGGCCCTTGGGGCCGTCCCAGTTGCCCTGGCCAATAAAGAAGGAGCTTGTGTGGACGCGGCTGTACACCTCGTTGCTGTCGGCGTCGACCAGCTCCGTCTCGACGTCGAGAACGGTTCCAGGTTTGCCCTTGTCGTAGACGCCGACAACCTTGGTGCGCGTCTCAAAGTTGCGCCCGGCTGAGGTGGTGGGCAGAGGCTTGATGAACTCCATCTTACGCTGGCCGTCGACGACGCGTCTGTAGTCGAACTCGGGCACACCGGGGATCTTGACGGCCTTGCTGCTGGCGTAAAAGTCGACGACTTCCTGTGTGTCGCCCTTGAAAGCTTTCAAGTTCGCACGAGGTCAGTGTTGGAATGGACGAATGAGTGTCAATGATGGTGCTCACAGAGAATGATCGGATATGTAGGAAAGGCGGCAAAGTCGGGGTGTAGCTCCTAGATTCATGATCAGCAAAGCTTCAGTATATTACTCTCTGAATTTCAATCCGTACATAGAGCAGGTGAAGCTCGCTAGCCTTGGCGCCAATCGAGTTGGCAAAGAGCAGCAAGTCACGCTGCAGCCAAGACACCTTCTGGCGGGGGTACTCGAAGCCAACACCGGGACCCGACATGATGATTCGTTTCTGCGTGTATAGCTAGCTGGTTGAGGAAGGAAAATGGAAAGAGTTCGAATGATGCGCAATCCAAGAAATGCAAAGAGTCTGAAATGGCAGAGGAGTAGCTCTCGGGGTTGCGGGCATACAGATGGATCTCTGCCGAGGTTGCGTCGGACGCCACTCAAGCCTCTATTCAGCAGGTACAGCCGTAGTCGGAGCTAGACTAGACTTTGGCTTTGATGATGATGAGGTTTCCCGATGCGGGGGAAAGGTGTTGTGTGACACCCTTCCCGCCCAAGGGAGACGCCCATTCTGATTTGCACACATGTTGAGGCTATTTCGAAATCAAAGAATCATTTCCAACACATTTTGAAGCAAGTCCGATAGGTGTCGGACGACGGCAAGATTATGGTGAGATAGCTTCAGGGCTCTCCCCAGTACGCAGGGGCAAGCGAGCATCGACACAGGGGGGTTGAGGAGTACCTGGGTGCGAAACCACACCTCGCGTGCATGTCTTGGCCCTTATTCTCCGGGACCCCAATTCGCCGATCATATCTGATGTGATATATGTAGCGACATATAGCTGGACGTGCGGGCTGGGGACCCAGTGGATACAACTACACTACCAATACTGGTAGGCACGCACGCAAGCATGCTCTCATCAAAGTACCAATAAGTACTCCTTAGGTACGGAGTATTACAAACCAGCACAGCTCTAACAGCCAGCGACACAACTAGCACCACACAATATATTGCCAGCACACAAGCTACTCGTCCTGTCCAACTGCCGAAGCTAGCGACACGAAGTGTGTAGAAATCGGCTCTATAAATTACTTGGCATATGTGACGATATACGAGTTAGACCGCAATCCAGGAAAGCTCGTAACCCAGCAAGCACAATAATAATGATAAATACTAATAGTACTGCGAATAAGAATCAATATTTGACGGCACCTCGATCTTGTCCTTTCCATTGCTTACAATTTGTAGTACTTGGAAGTCAACAGCTCCGTCAATTCTGATAGGTTGCCATCATGGCCGAGTACTCCGGCCAAAAACCCCGTTGGGGAAAACACCGTTCAATGCAACGTTGACCAGCATTGAGCGTGAACTGGACTGGAGTGTATGCAACCATAAACAAAAACAGCAAGTGGGGAAAAGAATAGGAATCATATTACAAAGTAAACTCGAAACAGCTTCTCCTCCACGGCGGAGGCAGATGGGGATTGAAACCACTATATCCTCAGTGGAGCTTGCAGAATTTGACGCTGCAGTCTGGTCTCGGCTCAAGCTCCCCTTCACATCTGCTCTGGACCAAGGGCACAATGAACAAGCAGGACTGCGACGCATGCTGCGCAAATCTCTTCTCATTCGCAATACTTTTGCAGCACCTCTCCACGAGCACAGATCTCCTCAAACCTGGAAACAGCCAGCCAATGACTACCTCTACAAGTACCCCGTCGTCGGACCCATCTCCCACAATCGTTCACCACACGAGCAATTAATTGGTCAATGCAAATGTTACTACAACAAAGGAAACATGCCAGTTGATGAGGCACGAGCTATCAATCTGCGGGTATGCAAATAAATGGCCATGTGCAGGGCATACCCTGCGCTCACAATATCCATCAAGGCTAAAATGTTAGCCAACCCTACCCTGGGCCCTATCGCATTCCTCCAAAAATCTATATATACCTTCAAGGCCCTCATAATCCTGCGAATGATGCGCTCCCGAACCACTAGCCGGTGAGAGACTTTCATACTCCTCAGGGTCTGACAGCCATGGCTTTCCATCAAGTTCAAATGCCTCTTCAATCAAAGAAGCGTCGCTCAAAGAGTCAAATCCGGAGCCGGGTCCCCAGACAGATCTGGTGGAGCCACCAGGCGATGTCAACGTCTTGGCCGACTCGGGTGCAAATGGAATATGAAGCGTCATATGCATATTGTCAGACTGGGGATCTTGACCAAGGACACCCCGCTCGATGCCAATGTCGTCGCAGAGGCGTTCCAAGGTGTACACGTCAACACCAGGGAATCGAACCCTGATAACATTGCTCTTTTCCATGACAACAGGCAAGTCTCCAAGAACAGACAGTCGTCGAAGATCTGCATACACTGCAGTAAGATCCTTGAGCGCACGGCCAAAGTCGGTCGACAGAACATCAAGAAATCCTTCGGTATTGAGGGAGGTGCCATCAGAGGGAGCAGCACCCTTGAAGCCGGAAATATCAGAGGCCTCGATGAGAGCAGCCGCGAGGGGGCTCATGGCAGTGATCGTGGGGCTGAGCTTGAAGTCGATAAAAGAGCCCGAGGCAAAGCGGGGGAAGCTGGCCATCTTGCGCATAGCCTGGTCCTCAAGAGCCGAAACGGCACGATACTTGGGCTCGCCGTTGGCCCCGAGACCATCGTACTGAAGGCGCTGGCCCGAGAGGAGGAAAGCTCTCATGGCTTGGGATACATTCTGCACGACCTGGGCAGGCGCCGCAGGGGTATGCGAGAAGTACCTAGCTCCACCACCTCCGATGCCGTAACCACCGGCAGAGCGCGGCATGGCACCGCCTGTCAAGTTTGGTCGCAGAGCATTCGCAAAAGGTGCCCGGCCGGAGAATTGAGCGACCCGTCGAGAGGTGTTGGATGTAGGTAGCTGCGATCGGTGGAACGGCTGGCGAGCACCGCTGTGAGGCGTGGTGCTGAGAAATCGGCGAATCGCCTGAACATGCTGGCCCGAGACTCGCGAGATCCAGCGCCGCTGCTGCTTTAGAAAAGCGGCTGGATGGATAGGTTGTCGGCCGGCGGAACCGGACCGAATGGGGATGTATTGTGGTTGTCCGTGGAGCGGCCGCACGGCGCTGGCTATATTCGCCCGTACGGCTTCGGTCGCTCTCGCGGCAGCGACACGGAGGAAACGGGCGGCCGCTGGTCCCCATGTCCCCGCCATGGATGCCATGATAAGCGAGAGAAACTATGCAGATGCTGAAGCCTTTCCCCAGAAACGCAAAATGAGGGGGTTTGTGTCATCCGAGGAATGGCAACCTGAGGATGCAGTCACTCTATATACCTACTGCGCCACATAAACGACAATTCGCCACCCATTGCCAAAGTGCGGAAGGGTCCGGGCTGCACCGCCACAGGCTGCCTCATCAATACGCTAGTCTCAGAATAGATTAGCCCCACAGAGCTATCACTTATTTCTTTTCCAATGAAAAATTCCTTCCCTCTTCTTTCTCTTCAACCACTCCCAAGCACTTCATCGCACCCAAACTTCGAGCAATTCGCGGGAACACCCTCTGCTCAGCCAGTGTAGGGGTATTGAAGGGCTTGGGAATATCATGAGGTAAGGCTTCTTCTCCCCCCGGTGCTCGGCCGCCGTCCAATGCACGATGATGATTATTACCAATGAACAATCCAATTCATACCAGCCCATGGTGACACTCAACTATACTTACCTGAGAACTTTTTGGCACAAGCGAATTGCTGTTTCTAGTTTTGACCAACTCTAACCGGACTACAGATGATGATTCAATGATTTGACGACACCAAGCCGTGTCCCTGTACAACATCAAAGGTTCGTTCTGCACGATTTCCTTCGACGCAAACCCCCTCCGAATGATGATCAAACCGACACCTCAGGGATTCCTCATGCTTAATACATAATGTGGATACCGTTGTTTTAGTTTCAGCCTTGTCTGACTTGGAAATCTTGCACCAATTAAACTTGTTTACATCCGTGTTGTGCACATTGCTAACTCCCGTGGCGTTAGGTAATTACTATCCCTCCACGCATAGCGACTATACTACGTGCTTCTATGATGATTATTTGAACGAACGGGCGGACATAATCGAGCCCTGCCGTCCCTACACCCTTGAAAAGCAAGGCGTACAAACCTTGTGGTGTAGGTGTGGTGGGATCTCTGGATGACACTTCGTCACCTGACTTGAGCACCATTCTTGGACATGTTCCCTTGGCGGGATTACAATACCATGCGCGTAATTGATAACTAATTGTCCTGTTACAATAGGTAAATAAGATTATTTCCCCCACTTACGACTACACCGTTTCTGTGATGAGATGTTTCAATTTTTGTATTCACACTGGTTGATCTCACGTTCTCTTCGGAGTCGTGCGACTTGAAAATAATACACAACTCCTGACTGGTAATTACACTCACGGACAACTTATCTGGTATTCTGGCCTAACTCGATTCTAGAAACCTTGGCACTCAATGTTCTTGCAGAAGCAAATATGATAGCACTACTAACATGCCTCTGTAGGTAAGCAACATGACATAACAACTGTCTTCAACAAACATCAGCCATAGAAGAATCAAATAAAATTCAATACAAATTGCTACGTCTATCTGGACGCTCGGTGAATGGTACTTCCCACGTAAAATTATCAACTCTCAATTCCTCCCAATGGTCTTTTACTGCCACCATGTAGCCGACGTCTCTAGCCATGAATCTGTAAGCGAGCATTCATGCCGACAATGCAGCGAATCAGGTCCCAGTCGCCGTTGGCGCCGACCCAGTCCGTGACAACGATGCCCGCGCCGGCCGAGCCGATGCCCAGGCCGTTGGGGCCCTTACCCTCGACGCCGTGACTGGTGCAGAGATAGTCGACGACGCGCGGGTTGACCTTTGCGGCAATGCGCTCCGGCCAGCAGGTGGCGTTGAAGAAGTTGCTGGCGCTCAAAAAGTTGACGTAAAAGGGCGCCTTGGCGACGCCCTCGTCGTAGCCGTCCATGCCGGGGAGCAGAAACGAGTGCGAGCCGGCGCGCTCGAGGTGGCCGTGGCTGTAGCCGACCTTTTTGTCAATGTTGTTGCTCTCGGAGACTTCGTAAAAGTCTTGCACGCGGATGGCGCAGCTGCCGGCCTCGCCGTCCTCGCAGTTGTCGGGCCAGGCCGACGCGTCGAGGCCCCAGCCCTGGCCGTCCCACTCGCCCCTGAGGTCGTCGTCGATGCCGAAGCGCCGCATCAGCACAATCTTGCCGCGCACCTGCCCGAGCGTCGGCACGTGCGGCTCCGTGTACCACTTGTCCGGGCGCTTGCCGACGTAGCCGTCCTTGAGGTACCGGCCGAGATCGCCGTCTGACCCTTTGCCCGTGCCCTCGCGCTTGAGGCTGATGATGACCGTCTCGCTGCCGTGCTCGTCGAGGAACCGGTACACGTCCTCGAGCATGTCGCCGAACCACTTTGTGCCCGTCAGCGAGATGGGGAAGACGCTGTGGACGAGCGCGAGCCGGTCGTCGTCCTTGCTCGCCGAGACGCGAATGTCCAGGAAGCGCACGCCGTTTTGCAGCTGCTCCGGCACGCCGACGGCCTGGCACCGCACCGACGGCAGCGCCTTGTAGCACGTCGGCGAGTTGTGCGTGCCGGGCAGCGACAGCGACGGCAGCGGCCACTCGTCGCGCAGCTCGCCCATCCAGCTGTCGAGCCGCGCCGACGAGTACACGGCGACGAGCCCCTCCCTGGGGACGTAGACGACGGTCAGGTCGTGCGGCCCGTCGTCGAGCTTGCGCATCACGGCCGACCTGGATGACGGACTCGGCACGTCCGTCTCGTACTGGTGCTCCTCGGTCCGAAATGTCAGCCGCACCACTT
The DNA here is from genome assembly GCA_030777785.1 of Beauveria caledonica. NCBI lineage: Eukaryota > Fungi > Ascomycota > Sordariomycetes > Hypocreales > Cordycipitaceae > Beauveria > Beauveria caledonica. The sequence continues at coordinate 34,198 of JAPFSE010000702.1, read as the reverse complement.
CTGTGCCCGACTCCGCGGCAGCCACGTCCGTCTCGGCCGTTTGGAAGGCGTCGGCAGTAAACGACACGTCGCGGCGGTCGCTGCCGGCCGCGTCCGCCCTGACGCGCAGCTCCGACGAGGCGCTCTCGGTGGCGTTGAGAAAGTTGCTGACGCCCCTGCCGATGCTCGACAGCATCCCCACCGTCTTGACACGCTCGCCGGCGAAGCGCTCCGCGGAGACGAGCTCCAGCGGGTGGATGGTCAGGTTGCGGATTGAGAGGTTGGGCATGGTCGGTGGCTGATTTTATCTCAAGTCGGCGGTCTCGTTGTAGTAGAAAACAATTGGCAAAGGGGAGGAGTATCGATGGGGGCGGGGGCGGGGTAGACGGAAGTTGGAGGCCGGGGTATGCGACTATGTACTTTGCTCGAGCAGGGCCGAATAGTAGATTGGGCCTAAATGGTCGCCGTGGAAATTGGATTTGGCATCGACGAAGAAGAGGTCAAAAGGATCGTTCAGTCCAGCGGCTCCTGGACGTACGTGTAAGCGGGGACGGCCAACGAGGCTTGTACGGAGGAGCTTTTCTTCAAAGCTGGCCCAAGCAACCAGGGTTGTGGGGTTGATGCTCTGTCGTTATTTTTCCGGGCTGCACTGCCCCCTTCTCGGCAAAGTGTACTGGTGACTGGTAAGATGAACGGTGCATGAATCTTCTTTCAACCTCGCCCTTTGCTTTCTGTCGGCGAGAGTGATGTGCGGCATTGGCGCACGGCCTAGGCCCCAACTTGCTTAGTGGATCGACGAATGAGCTCTTTTCTTTCCGGGCTTTGCAGCTGAACATGTCGGGACTGGCGAGAGTGGCTAGAGCTGGTCGGCTTTACACGTATGTATTGCCGCTTCTCGTCTTTGTGTATTCATCATTTTTGTCCTCTAGCGGCATTGCAATCACATTTATTCTTGAGTAGTCAGGGGACCCAATTATGGTTCATTCGTTTCCTCCGCAAGTATATAGTAGGTTTGAATACCACCATCTGCGCTGATGATTTGCTCATCTCTCCCGCCCTGCCGAATGATCCGCACATGTTCGGTCAGAGAAACGGGAAATTCAAAGATGTTGAAGTTCTTTTGTGTTCCCGTAAACGCCAAGTTCATAACGCTGTCTCTTAAGCGCCCCCATTGAAAGGGTATCCCAAATGCAAATCTTCGCAGTAATATTGCCCAAATGCGCGAACGCGCCGCTGCCAGTCTTTGTTGAAAGACGCAATGCGGCTCGTTCCTGGTATATCGTGAGCGGGCCAATGGGCCCTTCGTTATGTAAAAGAAGATGACAAAGGAAAATTAGTATGCTAAAAACCGCCGAGAAAGGCCCCCGCGTCCCTGCGGGGGTAAATTGTGTACCAAATTGGTTTCGTTGAGAACCGTACGCCGCCCGAAATGTTGTGCCTCATGAAAAGAACATTAAACACATCTATCTTGAAACAAGTAAAGGAAAGCTTTGTTGAATGCTTTCCCGGTCAAGCTCTTGAGAAAATTCTTAGAACTTGAGCTCCTTGGGCTGCTCCCAGGTGAAGCTCTGGTTGGTACCAAAGTGGCCGTTCTTGGCAGTCTGGCGGTAAATGGGGCGGTCCAGGTTGAGCTCGCGCACAATGACACCAGGACGGAGGTCAAAGTTGTTGCGAATGATTTCGACGAGCTGCTCCGACGTCTTGTCAGAGGTGCCGTAGGTGTCAACGTAGATGGAGAGGGGTTCGGCGACACCAATGGCGTAGGAGAGCTGGACAAGAGCACGACGGGCAAGGCCGGCAGCGACGAGGGACTTGGCGATCCAGCGGCCGACATAGGCAGCAGAGCGATCGACTTTGGAGAAATCCTTGCCTGAAAAGGCACCACCACCGTGGGCACCCCAGCCACCGTAGGTGTCGACAATGATCTTGCGGCCAGTCAGACCGGCATCACCTTGGGGACCGCCAATGATGAAGAGACCAGAGGGTTGGATGTGGTAGATGGTCTTGTCATCAAGGTACTTGGCCGGGATGGTGGCCTTGATGATCTTGTCGAGAATCTCCTTGCGGAGCGACTCAGTGGTAATGGCCTCGGAGTGCTGGGCAGAGATGACGACGGTGTCGACGCGGACAGGGACAACGGCACCGTTGTCGTGCTTGTACTCGACGGTGACCTGGGTCTTGGTGTCGGGGCGGAGCCAGGGGAGGGTGCCGTCACGACGGGCGGCGGACATGGCAGCGTTGAGCTTGTGGGCGAGCTGGAGGGTGAGGGGAAAGAGCTCGGGGGTCTCGTCGGTGGCATAGCCAAACATGATACCCTGGTCACCAGCACCGAGGCGCTCAAGGGCCTCCTCGTAGTGGAGACCCTGAGCGATGTCGGGGGATTGCTGCTCGATGGCGACGAGCAGGTTGAGGGTCTTGTAGTCAAAGCCCTTGGAGGAGTCGTCGTAGCCAATGTCCTTGACGGCGTCACGGACGACCTTCTGGTAGTCAATCTTGGCTTTGGTGGTGATTTCACCGAAGATCATGACCATGCCGGTCTTGGTGGCAGTCTCGCAAGCAACCTTGGAGAGGGGGTCCTCGGCCAAGCAAGCATCGAGGACAGCATCGGAAATCTGATCGGCAATCTTGTCGGGGTGACCCTCACCGACGGACTCGGACTGCGGAAAGTGAATTAGCCACGCTGCAGGAGCGAAAAATGAGGGAGGGGTAACGCCGCAGGAACCGCATTGAGCGACATACAGTGAACAGGAAGTTGCCCTGGTTGTAGTGGGCACCGTTGGTACCGTTGGTGGCAGGCATTGTGAATGATTTGAGATGGGAGAAGGAAGAGTAGTAAGGAAAGATTCAGAGAGATTCGCGGGAGGTTGATGAGTGAGATAACTAGTGGCAGAAAAAGTCTCGGAATTGCAAAGTCGTCGATCAAGACGGCACCGAAAGACTGCAGTGCAAAGAGCTCGTTAGCGCAAAAGCTCTCGTGAGAGATAATTATATGAGGGTGTATACAAACCTCGCGAAGAAGTGTTTAGGATGAGAGGGAAGAGGTTGCAGAGGAAAAAAACTAAGTGAGGGAAGAGGGCCAAGAAAAAGGCGGAGGGGAGAAATTGCACCAGCAGGCAACCTAGCAAAAAAGGCTGGTCGGTACCTCGCGGCAGCCAAAAAAAAAAATTCGGCCGGCTTAAGACCCGTGGGACAAAGTATCCAGGCGGGCCCATGGAGGGGTAGATGGGAGTGTTTTTGTTGCAGCGGTACATGCAACCCGCTGGCAGCCAAGGTGCGAGATGCGGTACTGTGCTAGCGCCGCAGAGGGGCAGTTCCGACTGGGGACTAGTCCCAAGGTACCCGCGAAAACGGCTAGGGATTGCTGGTCTCGGTACAAGACAATTAAATACTTAGGTACCTGCAAGCTGCAGGACTGCAGAAAGAAATTGGTACAGCTTCCTGTACCTCGCTAATAAATTACTACGATGACAGCCCCAATCTGGGCATGTCGACGCTGGGGTGGGTGTCGCAGCAGCTGTGGGGGATATTGCGCCATCGGAGGAAAATGTCGAGAACAGGCTCACCCCTCATCAGGGGCCAGCAAGTTGAGAGAGCTTTGTTGAGCTGGGCCTGGCCTGCGCAGGCAGCCTCACCAGCATGGCCTACGCTAGCAGCTCATCAACCTCATGCCACTCATGTTGCGTGACTCCAGGAAACCATGACTACATCGCCGTCGCCAGTCCCAGTGGTGCCCGCGACAACGTGGTGCGGGTCAGCCCCCGAGCTGCATGCCTGCACCACTATTACCTACCAGTGCGTTGCCCAGCTTTGCCAGCGCCAGTCTACGAATGAAGAGGGGGCGCCATTGGCGAGTACAAGCCTCGGATTGTCGGCGGCATCGGAGTAAAGAATGGCTGTGTATAGATTGCCAAGCAGGCTGCACTAGTTAACTAGTTTTGAGTGACGACACAGCAAAAGCTGACCTCTTTTGCAGCATCAGCGAGGGGTTACACTGTGCTGTGCTTTCAGCCAGTCAGTCAGCTGTCAACTTGAGCAACGGCCCACCAGCCCGCTGCCGGAAGAGACTCCACTTTGCCGACGTGAAATCTTTTGGCATTGCAACAGCGTCCGGATCTGTACCAATCCTAGCATCGCGACCAACCAGCAAAGGCCGCCCATTAACGGCGTCGCAAACAACTGCAATCTCCTGCTAATCGCCACGCAATTGCACCGCCACCATGAGTAAATTCGGCACCATGGTCATGGGCCCGGCCGGCGCAGGCAAGGTACGCAGCCCACCCCGCCCTTGTCGTCCTGTTCTGCAGACAACTGCATGTCGACGGCGGCGCGTCCACCGGGCGCATCGCCGAACAATGCCTTGATTGCGAAATTCGATCCAGCAGCAATTCTAACCTGTCCTTGTAGTCTACCTTTTGCGCCGCCCTCATCACCCATCTCCAGCTCAACCGCCGGTCCGCCTTTTACGTCAACCTCGACCCCGCCGCCGAGACGTTTGAGCACACGCCCGACCTCGATATCAAGGAGCTCATCTCGCTCCGCGACGCCATGGAGGAGGTCGGGCTCGGCCCCAATGGCGGCCTCATCTACTGCTTCGAGTTTCTCATGGAGAACCTCGACTGGCTGACCGAGGCGCTCGACGCGCTCACCGAGGACTACCTCATCATCTTTGACATGCCCGGCCAGATTGAGCTCTACACCCACATCCCCATCCTGCCGACCCTCATGAAGTTTCTCTCCCAGCCCGGCGCCCTCGACATCCGCATGGCCGCCGTCTACCTCCTCGAGGCGACGTTTGTCGTCGACCGCGCCAAGTTCTTCGCCGGCACCCTCAGCGCCATGTCCGCCATGCTCATGCTCGAGGTCCCCCACATTAACGTCCTCTCCAAGATGGACCTCATCAAGGGCCAGGTCAAGAAGCGCGACCTGAAGAACTTTTTGACGCCCGACGTTGCGCTGCTCGACGACGACCCGCTCGAGCGCGGTCGTCTGGCGGGCGAGGGCGCCGACGAGGCGCTCGACGACGAGTCTAGGGCGCCCGATGACCGCGAGCAAGTCATGAAGGGCGCGAGCTTCCGTCGGCTGAACCGCGCAGTGGCGGGGCTCATTGAGAGCTTCAGCATGGTGAATTACCTCAAGCTCGACGTCACCGACGAGGACAGCGTCGGCGACATTCTCAGCTTCATTGACGACTGCATCCAGTTCCACGAGGCGCAGGATCCCAAGGACCCGAATGAAGATGTTGACGCGGACGAGGACGAGCAAGACGATGATTAGCTCGTGGCTGGAGCACAATGCAGGACGGACATGAAGAAGAAGAAAAGTGATTCATCATTAGCATAGCGTCGGAGTTGTTTTGTATTTGAAAATACCAAGGACGGCTCGCAGCCGTATATAGACCGATATAACACCAACAAATCAAGAATCCAGAGACCAGTCAAAACACAGAGACAGAGACAAAACTCGCAAAGGTAGTCCAGTATCGCGCAAAAAATTCAAAGAACCCCAAGCCATCAACGTTATAAACAGATAATATGTAGATCGCATCATTCATCGTTAAAACCTTTGCATCCATCCACCACCGCAGCAAACATGTTGTTTTCCAAGACGCATTCACGCAAGTATTACTCCCAACATAACGCGTAAAACGCCCATCCAAACCACACCTGTCCCATCTCTCAGCCCCCTCTCTTGCCCTCACCGACGCTCCCCTCTGCCCATATTCTGCTGCTCCTCGTACCTCCTATACTCCCTCCACCAAATCTCCTTGACCAGCGCCGCGTAGCCGCTCACACGGCCCCCGACCACGACCACGTCGCGCACGCTCGCCTGCAGGCCGCGCGACCACACCCACGCGGCCAGCGCGGCCAGCGTCGCCCACAGCACCGCCCGCAGCGCCAGCCGCGCCCACCACATCAGCACCCTCCGGATCCAGTTCATCACCAGCACCGCCGCCGCCAGGATCGCCAGCGGCACCAGCACCCCGCCCAGCTCCGACGCGTGCGTCCACGCCAGCGCCCGCTCCGCCAGCGGCGCCACGTACGGGTACGCCGCGCCCGCGCCCGACAGCGCAGAGGCCCGCGCCGCCGAGAAGTAGACTTGCAGCGGCGCGTCGGCGCGCAGCACGTGGTGGTGCACGAGCGCCGCCTTGTCGGCCGGCAGCAGCGAGGTGACGAGGTGCGAGAGCGTCGACGTGATGTCCATCATTTGTCCCTTTTTTTGGGGTTGTCGTTGTTGTTTCGTCTCAGATCGTCAAGAGGAGAGTGGAAAAGATTCGTTTCTGTCGCGTGGATTCGTTGAGCGCAATGAGAGGATTCTCGTCCGCGTGATGTGATCTCGCAGGTTTGTGTGATTCTCTCCAGAGGAAAAAGTTCAGGGATACACGGTGCATCAAAAGTTGGGTAAAGCAACGCCGGTCTTTTGATACGGCAAGGCTGTGTCAAGGGATCGAGTAACGCGACGCGAAACAACCGTCGGGATCACTTTCTCGATTATGGATTACTGTTCTGCTTCTTTGACAAGGTCACGTCGAGAAGGCGGCACCAAAAAAACGTGTCGTTTAATCCCAGCTGAACACGGCGGCGGGCGTGCAGGACCCACACACCGCCTTGCCCGCTTGATGGCTCCTGAAAAGCGCCGCGACGAAGCAAGCCCGGACGTATTACCCAGAAGTCGTGTCAGTGACTGGTAACTACACACGTCGTGTTACAGAGAAGAAAGGAAAAGGTTCATAGTGGCTATACCATGTCTGTTTTGATTTTGTCCCTCCTCTATCATTCTCAAGATGCTGATTACCATCTACTACCACTACGAGCACTTGTGCCAATTTGACATGTGATGGTCAGTCATAGCGTCAACACAAACAATCACATCATAAGCGTACCTTGTGTGGTGCAAATACATTCGATTCAAAGAAATACAAGGTCATTACTATTTTTCTAAGAGGAAAACTAATGAGTGGTCTTCTGTCCAAAGAATGACCACCATCTCGCTGTTGTTCCCAATATAATACAACAAGATGCCATAATGTCGCTGCGTCGCGACCAGTGTACAAGAGAAAAGAAAGGAGTGAATGGGAATCAAGTGGATGATGAAAAAACAAAGTAGACCGGATATCGAAATATACAAGCCATTCCGCAACTCCGTAATAATAGTAGCAATCAGTGTCGTTTCGGGCATTAATTAATGTTAACCCAGGCTACCCCAACTTTTCATTTCTCCCTGCGCCTTTTGTCGTGTCGCAAATTTTCCAAGTTTAGAAAGAGTCTGGGGCGCCGTCGAGAATTTGTCGGGCAGCTTCCAGTCTCCGTCGATATGTATCGTGCATTTTGAAGCCCGACGGCGTCGTATCGCGTAGTCCCATGGCACACTTTTGGATGCTCGCCAATAAGAGGTCAACGGATGCTTGATCCTCGCCCATCAAAGGCTGCATCGTGGGCGACGCCGGTGCGACAGTATGAGCACCATTGGTCCCGCCAGTCGTGGAGCCAGAGTACCCATGAGTGAGTCCACGGGCAGAGCCATTGGCAGACCCGACGGAGCCGACAGAACCGCTGGATGGGCCACTTACAGAATCGGCGACTGATCCATTCGCAGACCCATTGAGGGAACCATTCGCGGAGCCAGCACTTGACCCATTCGACATCTCGGCCAATACATGTTCGTTCATGCTGCTTCGTCGACTCTGCGGGGGGCTGCGCATGCTGTGGATCATATTCTCTGGGGAATCCCTCGGGGTTGTGTTGCCACTTAGCCGTGACTTGTTGATAAGAGGAAAGCTCCGGTTGGTGCCGATAGATTCAAAAGAAGATACCGATGGACGATGCAGGCCGAGCCGTTGAGGATAACAAACAGCAGCGGATGCCATGGTGGCCGGTCGAAATTGAAATGCATGACGATGGCCGTGTCGCTCCTTTGAGGAACGTGAATCTTCGCTGCTGCTACGCTTCTTTGTTTGACTGCGCAGTTGGCCGATGCCAATGATCGGAGACTCGTAGCCATCTTCTAGCGTGTCGACGGTGGAAGCGCGGCTGTCGGCACCTTCTCGTGCCGTTGCGAAACTATCGACGGATGTCATGGTATCCAAGCTCGGTCGTCGAGGGCGCCCGAAAGCCGTCGTGGGGGCAGCCCTCGTCGTCTCCACAGAGTCCTCTGAGCATTCGCTCCCAGAATCGTCACTGGGGTTGCGATAGCTCTGTCTGCTAACGTGACCCATGGCCGAGTGTAGGAAAAAGTGTTCATAGTCGAATGCGTCTTCTCTATCTTCGTGAGACACGGGATGCTGATAGGCCTCGTGGTATAGAGAGTCGCCACTCTCGCTAGCAGTGTCGGCGTCCAAGTCCTCAACGGCCCTTTCTTCAGCAGGTTGCTCGGGAGGGTCCCCGGCCAAGTCTCTGGCATCTCCATTTTCAGTATGGAGGTCATCATTGTCGTCTGCGTAACCAGACTGTTCAAGCTCATCAAACTTTTGTTTGGCCGCGGCCACTTTGCTCTTAGGCGGAGTATTCTCATCCTGCAAATATGCTCGATGGAGGTTTTGCATAGGGCTGGATCGCGCGACAACGAGATCGCGATCCGCCCTCTTCCACGGCGGTGTGTGCTGTTCATCTGGCGCAGGCGGTAGGTTGTCGTCTTCCTTTTCGAATTCGGGACGGAACGGGCTGCCGAGAGACGGCGACTCCGGACCTTGGGCTTGCGCCGCTTTTAAATCCGAGTCTTGACCATCGACTCTGGCGTTGGTGAAGAGACTCGGCGAGCGTAAGCTCTGCAGACTCCGTCGTTTCATACTGTCAGCGGCAGCCTGCTCCCTCAGACTATAGATTTTGCCTTTGAGGCCATTCATCTGGTCCTGAATTCCGCGCATTTGAGCTGCTGAAGCAGAGCGCACTATGCCTCCGTCGCCGTAGCCATTGAATGTCGGGCTGGCATATCTGGCCACTTGCGTGCTGTCTGAGCTGTCTTCATCCTGCGCGCCGTCATCTTCGTTGAGCGGCTCAAGTGCAATGTCGAGCGGATGTTGAGAGATGCCATGGTTTGTGCGGGTAATGGCATCAGCGCTGCGCGATAGCGGAAGAGGCCGGCGATATCCTCCAGCAGCACCGAGGGCACTGGCAGATCTGGGAGGCATCGCGTTTTGATTCGGGGTGGCAATGTTGTTGTCGCTAATATTGCGTGCATGCACAGGCACTCTGAATGCCGGCGAATTGGGCGTCTGTATCGGAGAGGGCGTGGAACCGTCAGAAAGTGAGGAATAGTTAAGAGTTCGCGCTCTAGAAAGATTGCCCTCCATTGTCTATTGGCTTGTATTAGTATGCGGTTAATACTATGCATGGCAACGGGACCAGCTTACCGTCAGCCTGCGCTTGGCATTGGCGAGGATCTGCTCGGCTCTTCGGCTGATGGAGGATGTCGAGTATCTGTCTTGATTGAGCGACAGGCCAGACTTATGCGCCAGTGCATCGCGCGGCATCGTGTGCTCGTCGAAGTAAGAAGAAGCTACGCTGTCCTCGTCATCACCTTGAAAGTTACTATCGCCGACGCTGATGGAGTCGTCAAAATCGGCAAAGACGCCATCGTGATGGGTCGATATAGTATGCGCTGAGTCAATTGACATGCGATTGTCTTGGGCATTGGCGTCTGGTGCGCGACGGAGCGTCTGTTTGCGGGCAGCATTTGCCGGTGGAGAAACTCTGGGGGTGAGGTTGTCGTCAGAGTGGTTGGAGCGACGTGAATGGTTGGAGCGGGCGGAGAGCTGGCGCGTTGGGCCGCCGACGTTGCTCTCGACCTCGGTGACCTCGCCAATGTCGGAGAGCATGGTGCCGTTGCCGTAGATGATGGGAGTGTTGAGAGGATAGGCGCGCGACGAGTCGACGGCCTCGGGAAAGTCAAACATCAGGTCAGCGTCGAGCGGCATGCTGCCCCAGACGACAGATGGGTGTTGCAGACTTGAATGTTGCGACTCGTCGTAGTCGGGGAGGATCATGTCGGGGTTGGTCAGAGTAGGCGAGGAGGCCTGGGGCCGCAAGGGCGGGATGCTTCCATTAGAGTCTTGCCTTGCATGACGACGTGCAGGCGCAACAGTGGGCGTCGTGGCCATTGTGGACTCGGCAGCGGCAGCGGCAGGACGGCGGCGGCGACAGCGGACAGAGGCGACGAGCACGGCAATGCTGAGAGTCGGCTCGGGGCCTCGGACAGCAAGATGATAGCCCAATGAGGATGCGCGGGACTTGTTTGCGTCGAGTACAGAGGTGATGCTGGGGCCCGGATGATGAGTTTTCTTTGTAGCTCACGGGAAAACGAGGTAGCGTGATTGCTGCGGCGGGCTAGTGTGGGCGAACAAGAGACAGCGTGGTTGAGGTCTCGCTCGTCCAACTCTACCTAGAGTTAGAGGGGGCGGACACAGACGCAAACTCAGATTTGACTCGTGCCCCCGTGCGCAAGAGGTCAGTTGTACCACACCATCGGTCATGAGCGAAGAGCAAAAAGGGCAGTGGCACAAGAGACGGCTGAGCAGAGCCAGCCGCGGATGCCGTGGTGGCAGAGGAATGATGGTATATCGGTATCGCAGCCCAGGGGTCGTGTGAGGTGGTTCAACCGGAGCCAGGCTGTTCCCAGCGAGTCCTCTGCAGTGGCGCCCAGCACCCCGGTCCAAGCCAGTGACGTGTGATTGGGCGGAAATCGGCCCAGTCCTAGTATTGAGCTATAAAAGTAATAACTTATTAAAAGTGGCAAATGCAGTCTTGGGACGAAAGACGTTGGCGTCACGATGCAAGTCTGGGGCAACCGAGATGGTTTTGGTGTACCCTCGAGAGCACCAAGCGCTTGGGAGGAGGATGGTGCACAAGGCGCCAAATTGTGAGCAGCGGCCGTTCAGGGGGCAATCACGGCCAATCCAGCACCAACGCCGTTTTGCGCACTTGGGACAGGTATTTACCTACTGGATAACTACCAAGTACAAGGTACCAGTAAGAAGTATTGTTTCTTTGTGCAGACCGTTAATACGGTAATCATTGGCATGTATTAATTCAGGTGAGCAGGGATCCCGGACAACTCATTAGCAGGGGATGCTGGGCAGCAGGGGAACGCGAGGGCTTGATGGCCAGGGCGGGGCCAACGAGTACCGGATACTTTTGCCACGCCTCAGTCCTCGTCACGCTGGTACTAGTCATTGCACGCTGTTGTACCCTATTTTTCAGGTAGACCATCCTCCACACTCTGTTCCTTGATCAACAAACATCAAGTACTCGGTACTTTTTTTCCCCATCTCCAGCATTTACCAGTAAGTACCTAAATGGTAGTAATAAATAACCATTGACCTGTTCTTTTCTAGGTACGTAGCACTGGCCACGATGCCAGGCTACCCTGCTCCTGACGGCAGTCAGCTTTATTCGTACCTAGATCATGACTCTCTTTTCCTTTCTTCTCTCCTCTTTGCAACGTCTCGTTGGATTGTGCCACTAATAATGCAAGTATGCCTAATCCAATACACCATCCCTTCTGCGAAAGACAACTGCTGTCATACAAAATTGTGCATCATGGCCCCAGCAGAGGCTCAACCGTGGCCACATTCGCGGTGAATATATCTTGACAACCTTCAACCTGCCACTGTTTGCTCGTCCCTCCTACCAAATCAGCTCAAATATACGTCGCTTCGTATCTTGCCACGCACCTACATCCCACATCTGCAGCGGAGTTTCATACTCGGACGCCACATCGCCATCCCAGATGTTTCGCGTCACACCCATGTTCCCGTACCTGAGGAGAGAAAGTGGCCACATACTTTAAGCGAATGAAACTTTATTTTTGTTGCCTGTTCAATTCCAGTGGCAGGTGAGCTGCCGTGCTTTTCTCTCGCCTTACTCAACACAGAATAAACGCAACTCGAACAGGTATCAAAATGGATATGCGGGCAACAATAAAATGTGCTGCCCTGTCTAGTATGCTCTAATTTTTTTTTGCTACTCGCTCTACGCATTCCTCGTTCTGCATTGATGGTCATAGATTTCATCATTTCCAAAGATTCAGTTTTCCATCACCACCAAGGTATCCAGATTCAATCATCCTTGAAGGCATCATGTCTGGCCTGCACCAGGCCCTCATCAGAGTTCTTGGGAGGGCGGTTCGCGATAAGACGCTGCGATAGTTTGTTAGCTATTCAATCCCCGACTATTCCAAACTAGCAATTTACTCACAACGAGGTTGCGCAACAAAATCGCAATCGTCACCTTGCCGACCGACGGCACGTAGATGGACGCCTTTTCTTTGACGGCCGGGCCGTCAAAATTCTTGTATGACGAAAAGTTGATGCACACGGCGCCCTCACGGAGCAGCTCCGTCGGCACCTTGAACGACTCGACGGGCACGCCGCCAATGACGACGTCGCTCAGCGGCAGGCACTGCGCGAGGCCCCAGTCTGCCTTGTCCTCGACGCGGTGGCGCGGGTTCTTGATGCCCTGCCCGCGGGTGAAGAGCTGCACGCCCGTCACGTCGACCGAGTAGACGGTCGCGCCGTCGTTGGCCAGCAGCGCGGCCAGCGGCCGCCCATTGACCTCGCTGCGGTTGATGACGGTAATGGTCTTGCCAAATAGCCGGTTGCCCGTCATCAGGATCGGGTTGTAGATTTGTAGGTACTCGAGGATCTTGACCACGGCGAGCGGCGTGCACGGCAGAATCGACTTTTTCGTATTGGCCGGCGGGTCGATGAAGCGCACGTTGTGGTACATGTTTTGCAGGAGCTGGTGGCGCAGGCCCTCGACATCCTTGCCGATGTCGACTGTCTCCTGAACGTACTTGTCGTGCGTCGGGTTCTTCTGGAAGATGGGGTAGTAGACAATGAGGCCGTCGACGTCGTCGTCGTCGTTGGCCTTGATGATTTCGTCCTCGAGGAGATCCTTGTCGACGGTGCGAAGGTCAAAGGCGAAGCCACTTCAGGGAGGAAACAGAATGATCAGAATGCTGCCAAGTAGTGCAAGCCAATCGGCAATTGTGACTCACTTCTCTTCGCAAGTCTTCTTGGACCACTCGGCGTACTTGACGGCCGCTGGGTCATCGTTGGCGAGGAAAGCCGCGAGCGTAGGCTTGCGGTTGCTGTCACCTAGCACCTTGGAAAGCGTGTCCTTGACCTCTTGCAAGTAGCCTTTGGAGATTGTCTCGGCGGTGATGACCCTGCAGGTCTTGGGCGTCGTCTGAGAAGCCATCTTGAACGTTCGTTGTCGCTTCGTAGCGGTTCGTACAGTATTCTGGATGGCAAATATACCTATTCCAAGGTGGAATCCGTCAATTCCAAGAGCAGAAGACACTTTAGGAAAAAGGCGCCAAAAAAGACCAAAGTCGCAAAGAAATCGTGCTTCCTCCTAGTTAGCGGATAGAGGGGCAGCATCACCAAGTTGCGTTGCGCCAAAAAAAATTGAGCCGCTTTCAGAGTTGCCAGGGGACGGCTTCCCCCTCCTACCCTTTTCGGCCTAGCCCTAACGTCGCCATTACCTACCTTGTGTATGTACACTGTCAACTGTATACACCATGACGCCGTGCTCAAGCCCCCGTGCAGGGCTGCGCAGGGCATGCTAGTAAGGGAAAGAAAAAGGGGGAGGCAGGTTGCCTCGCCATTTTGGGATAACATATACGGATACACATTCAACAAAACCCCCAAGTTTTACAATGCATTCATTAGACTGCGCTGGGCTGTCGCGGCCGCTGTCCGTTTTGGGCAGGCCAGCACCCGTACCCACTGGATCTGCCATGCCGTGATGCTAAATAGGTACCTAAGCCCACTGCCGGCCCCGACCAGCCGTTGCCTCGGGCTGCCGAATCGGAGATCAGCAATTACAAAAAGTTCAAGTTGTGCTCGCATCGCCCGTTTGACCATTGTTCCGACAATACTGCGAAATTCTGCAAAAATTAAATGAATGCGATTGCGCACCGATTTATTCGCCCATGTGACGTGGCTGAAAACGGGCGTTTGACTACTTCTTGAGCCTCATGTGGTGGCTATTATCATTGGTTCGACATGTGGCGGTTCCGACAACTTCATGATAAGCCGAGATCCTGAGCCATCCAGACCGAAGAAGCCGTTGAAGACGACGTGCCAGTGGTCGATGCAGCGTCATAACCGTATCCAAGGGCGCATTCTGTTATCAAAAGCTCGACCACATGCTCATCAGTCTCGGTTGTCCTTGCCATCGCAAGCATGTGGCCGTGACCAGCCATGCCGCTCTCCCGTCTGGAGCCCTCCGCGGAGATGACATTTCAGAGATAGAAAACAAAGCTTCGACTGATCGGCGCAGCTCTTCCTTTATAGTTACCTCCTCCTCGCCCGTTATCATCCCTAGTGGCGTTTGTCATGGTGGTGGTGGGCCCAACCAAACGTTGATAAGCCGGCGCTGCTATCAACGACGACCGTGCCGCCCGTCTCAGGCGCGACGCTAAGTTGTTTATCGCGACCTGGGGTTTGGTCCAATGAGACGGGTTGTATTTCGTCTGGAGCAGGTCCGGGGTCAGGGAGGCTCTGCTGCTTGTTCTCCTGGGAAGGAGCAGCTGTGAGCCAAGCCGAGACTCGCCCTGAATGGCAGGCGGACCAATCCGTTCGGGACGTGATGTCTGCCATATAATCAGTCTTGCTTCTTTAAAGTGGTTAATTGACTAGAATTGACGACACGAACAAATCATTGCTGAAGCCTCTGGACAATGACTGGGGCTCGTGGTTACAGAGTATGGAACAAGCACAAACCTCACGCAGCAAATCCACCCCGGAGTTTGTCTGAACTAGGCGGCACAACTTCCCCATGCCTCTTTGATAAGAAGTCCAGCCCGTTCTCATACCCGTGTATCGAAGAGACTTTTCTGAGACCCCGCTAGCAAGGCTTCGGCCAGACCCCGGATGTCCAACAGCCCAGACCAGATAACAGCCATCTCCATCTACCAACCGATAGATTAGCCTTGACAACCCTCCCTACTCGTCTACAGCATGCTTTTACTATCGATTCTTGGCGCCATACGGAGTGGTTCGGAGGGTGCAAGCGATGCAGTCGACTGCTGGTTATCAGACACCCCTTCCCAGCCCACGCTGCGAGTATAATACAAGACGACAACTCGCCAGTCGCTTTTTACTCTCATGTCTCTGCAACCCAGAATTAAGCTTGTCTTATAAGCAAATCATAGCAGATCATAACAGATCACCTTTTGTATTCTGCAATGCCTCGATTCAGCTTCTCGGCCCTCTGGGCCGCGCCCGAGGTGTGTCCCGTGAGCAAAAAGGCACGCAGCATCCCCGTACTCAACCCCTTCGACATGTACGGCCGCGTCTTTTTCTTTTCCTGGATGGGCTTCATGCTCGCCTTCTGGGCCTGGTACGTTCAAAACTGACCTGCTTTCCTCGGCGTCTCGAAAAATGTCCTTCCCTCTGACATCCCGCCCTCCCCCCATAGGTACACGTTCCCGCCGCTCCTTACCGTCACCATAAAAAAGGACTTGCACCTCACCGACGCGCAAGTCGCCAACTCTAACATCATCTCCCTCGTCGCCACCCTCCTCCTCCGGTTCGCCACCGGCCCCCTTTGCGACCAGTTCGGCGCGCGCCGCGTCTTTGTCGGCCTGCTCCTCGTCGGGTGCCTCCCCGTCGGGCTCGCCCCGCTCGTCCGCACCGCCTCGGGCCTCTACGCCGCGCGCTTCTTCCTCGGCATACTCGGCGCCACCTTTGTCCCCTGCCAGGTCTGGTGTACCGGCTTCTTCGACAAGAACGTCGTCGGCAGCGCAAACGCCCTCGCCGGCGGCTGGGGCAACGCCGGCGGCGGCATCACCTACTTCATCATGCCGGCCGTCTTTGACTCGCTCGTCTCGCGGCAGGGCTTGAGCCCGTCGACGGCCTGGCGCGTCACGTTTGTGGTGCCGCTAATCTGCCTGATGGCGTGCGCGTTTGGCATGGCGCTGCTGTGTCCGGACGCACCGCTCGGGAGGTGGAGCGAGCGTGACGAGCGTATCCGCGAGAACCTGCGTGCGCTGCAGATGCGTGAGGGCAGCACCGACACGGGCCTCGCGACGCCCAGCACCGGGATGTATGCGTCGTCAGATGAGGAAAAGGGTGGCGCCAAGATGCCGGCCGATGCCGCCGCGGGCCTCTCGCACCAGCAGGCCCTCAACATTGCCCAAGGCGAAGTCGTCATGAAGCCGCTCCTCAGGGACTCCTTGGCCATTCTCCTCTCTCCGCAGACCATTTTTCACGTTGTCACATACGCGTGCTCCTTTGGCGGCGAGCTCGCCATCAACTCGGTCCTCTCCTCCTACTACAAGCACAACTACCCGCACCTCACCCAGACGACAGCCAGCAACTACGCCGCCATCTTTGGCTTCCTGAACGTCATCACGCGGCCCCTCGGGGGCGTCGTGGCCGACGTGCTCTACCGGCGAGGTGGCCGCAATCTGTGGCTCAAAAAGGCCTGGATTACGGCCTGCGGCCTGCTCGCCGGCGGCCTGCTCATCGTCATCGGCCGTGTGGACCCCTCCGAGGGGCGCGGCATGTCGCTCGGCGCGCTCGTCGGACTTGTCACCGTCGTGGCCATCTTCATCGAGGCCGGCAACGGCGCCAACTTTGCGCTCGTACCGCACGTCCACCCCGCGGCCAACGGCATCGTCTCGGGCGTCACCGGCGCGGGTGGCAACCTCGGTGGCGTCATCTTTGCCATTGTGTTTCGGTTCATGGACCATGGAAAGGGCTACGCCAAGGCGCTCTGGGTGATTGGCGTCATGCACATTGCGCTCAATCTGGCGGTGTGCTGGATCGCGCCGCTGCCCAAGGGGCAGGTAGGAGGGCGTTGAGCGGGTGTTGGTGCTATTCGGTAACGAGAATCATGAAAAGTAATAATTGAGCCTGTATTTGAAAAAATGTGAACTTTTGCATCCTGTTAAAGCTTGCCTGCGGCAGATCATTACTCTATGCTGAAGATGAAAGGTGCGTATAAATGATGCCTCCATCGCCAAGAAGTAGTTGTATCTAGCGCGGTAAGTGCATACAACTTCTGGAACCCCACTGTAAGGAATATCATCATGTCTGTCACCAAATAGCTGTAGCTCACGCAGGCAAGTTCATGATATCATCATGTCTCGACTGGTTCAACCTCTTGCCATTTCCCAAAGACTCGAATTCCAACGAGGCCATGGTCCATCTGACCACTGGTGGTCTGTCGTCAATCCCAGGCACCCACAGAATGCCAACATTCCATAACCTTGTAAACAATGCCTCCATGCTTACCACCCACCGCTTACGTCAAACGAGCCAGTTCCCGCCGTCGGCCCTCTGGAAAACTCTGTCGTTGTTTGTTTGATGGATGACATCTTCTTTAGTTTGATTGGAGAGCCAATGTACGACCTGACTTGGTGACGGGAAAACAGATGCGAGCCGCCAGTTGATGAACTCGACCAAGTCCACGCGTCTAGTACCACACTTCACATGCAGCCGCGCCAATGATAATCGATTACCGCGGGTCTGTTGGTCCTGGTGAATTCATGTCTCACATTCCAGCGTGATAGCCGTAGGGCCTTGACTCAAAAGCGCTTGGTATGCAAAATGCGGTATCGGGACTCGGGGCGCTGTCAAAAAATAGCTAGGTGCGAGGCAATGCGCACTGGCCACTGTAATAGATGGTCCGTTGTATGCACGTATTTAAAAAGTATCACGAATCGTGAAACAGCAATGGAAGAAATGTACAATTACATTAAGTTGTGGCGTAGATTAATTCGACATGAAATCTGTCTCGTGGTGAGACGACGCGGCATTCATGTACAGCAACGTCGCGACACAGGACGGGCCGTCGGCTGCGAGTTCTACCCAACTCTTACTACCTTTTGCTCAACATTATTGTATTTTTCAGACCAAGAGTAGATTAGATGCCGTATTTGCAGGGCAAAGCCAGAGGTGGAATCATTTGGCGAAAAGAAAGAAAGCAAGACTGGCCAAAGCGAAGCCCATGTCCTGCATGCACCGATGCAAGATGACGAAAACTTAAATGAGAACAACAGACATCACATTATAGTCGTGATAAGATGAGTCTAGTCCCCTTTACAGGGCAAGCAGAGTGGCGACGATGGCACTAATGACGGCAATGGAGCCGGCGGCGTGACAGGCACCGCTGGTGGGTCTGGTGGCAGGAGTAGTCGTATGGCTGGGAGTCGTGGCGGAGATGCTGCCAGTGTTGCTGCCGAGGACGGTGGAAGTTTGGGTGGTGTTGTTGTTGTGGGCGCTGGTGGTGTTGGCGCGAGCAGTCGAGGTGGTGAAGCTCGAGGTGATGAAGCTCGAGGTGGTGAAGCTAGAGGTGTTGATGGCCGTGGTGGTGGTAGTGGTGGTAGTGGTAGAGGTGGTAGAGGTGGTAGAAGGGCTGGCAGAAGAGCTGGAAGAAGGGCTGGCAGAAGAGCTGGAAGAAGAGATGGTACTGGCGGGGCTGAGAGTGACGGTCTTGATGCCCTGGGACGAGGTCATGGTGACAGTGGAGGCGCCAGCGCTGTCGCCCTTCTTGATGTGGAAGGGCTTGGAGTACTGGACAACGTTGTCGTCCTTCTCCCAGACGAAGCGGAGGCCGTAGGTGGCGTCATCACCGAGGGAGGCGTCGACGTCCCAGGTGTACTCTTTGTCCTTGTTGTCGATGGCTGGGAATGCAGGTTAGCGACGAACATGGCAATGATGATGTCAACCGTCTGAGGGAGACGTACAAGCGAGTCTCTCGGTCTTGACAGTCAGAGTGTTGGGATCATTGCCGCCCAGGAGCTGGATGTAGACGGGGCCCTCGGTGTAGGGAGCAGGATTATTCCACTTGACGACGTAGGGCTTGCCGGCAGGAAGCTGCTCGTTCTCGTTGGGGGTGTTGATTATGTCAAAGCCCACGGTGGCATCGACACCGACGGCGACGGCAGAGGCGGCAAAAGCCAGGATGGTGGCAATGGTGAAGCGCATCTTGAGTGAGTAACAAGGCCGGGTAGGTGGGAGGGTTGGAATGGGCGAGGTTGTGAGAATGAGTGTCGAACGGTTTTATAAAGAGTGACTGCGGTTGGAAGAACCGTGGAATGTAAATATCGAGACCTGAGGCGAAAGAGTGAACGTGTAGGAGGGTGGAAGAAGAAAAGAAGGAAGAGGTAAGAAAGGCGGCGACAAAAAGAAATGGTATTAAAAACCAAAGGCAAGCCACGCAGCCTGCCGGGGCATGCCTGCTAGCGCGGCGCCAACAGAGGCAGGCTGGCAGGTGAGCATCAGCCGGCATTTCATGGAGACAAGCCCCAGAGGGCAAGAGGATGCATTCCATGATCCGTGGCATAAGAGCCATTATTAGAGGAGCATTGGAGCCCTTGGAACCATTGGATAATAGAGTCGGACAAGTGCCCACTCTTTTTGCAAAGCTGTAGAAAATCAAACAAGTCCCGCAAGATCCACCTGATGCAGGGATCATGGTTGCATGGTCAGCCTAGCGGCCGAGATAAAGTTGACATGTCAGTCGCAGGAAAATGCGACGACGATGAACTCGTGCTCATCAGTGCATTCCCACGGTTAATGTTTCAGTAGGTGCAGATCACTAACTGTAAGCTAGATGACTTTGACCGGCTTTTTTTCATTTTCCCGTGCCTGAATTTGACCGTTTATTAATTTGTTAGTCTGCGCTAATGTTCGGGAGGTGAGGGGCACTCGCCCCGTGGCGCTGCAGGTACAAATGACCCTTCAGTGGTCAGTGGTCAGTGGTGACTCTGATAGGTAGGTAGGCACCTAATAATTAAGTGCCAAAGTGCCTTTTTACCAGCCATGGAGTTTAAAGCGGAGACTGCCCGAGCAAACCATCCAATCATTAGGTACTCTCTAGTTGGCTTGGCATCTTGTCAACAAGGCCCCCCTTCAGCCTCGACCAGGGGTTGGCACAAAAAGGATGAATTGCCAAGTAAAAGGCAACGAGACGCCTTCTCTCCTCGTGGCCATTGTGAGTGGAGAAGTCTAAACTAGCAACTCTCGCAGCGCTCCAATTGACTTTTTTTGGGTGTACTAAATAACAGGCTGCGCACGTGTAATCTGAGCAAAGCAAAATGAGCGCCATTTGTTGCAGCGGCTAGGCTGAGAGGTGCTCTTTGTCTGGCTAAATACAGCAAGTAATGACGGCAGTTGCATAAAATGATTCATCCCGCAAAGTCGCCCGCTGCCCTGTGAAACTTGCGCGTTTCAGCCAGCGAACCATTGGTTGCCTGAAATTTATTTATTTATCTAATATTGCTTTGTTCATGCCACTCCAAGTACTGTTGTGTTCATCGAAGCTAAAATCTGATCAAACTCATCCATGTTCACTTCAACTACTTCTGCAGAGTTGCCTCAAAGATGACGCCTTTTCATCTTTTTTTTTCGCCTTTAGTTTTTCGTCATCTCATTCATCCCCTGCCCGGCTCGACCAGCTTCTTCAACCAGGGATCTGCGTCTAGACCCCTGCCTGAGTCGTGACAGCCATGGCGAAATCTCAACTTCTCCCTGTGATTTCCGATCCCCTGCTGTCGCGGCTGTCCCTGCATGAGTCGGCCGCCAAGATTCATCTCTCCATGCCACTATTTTGCTCGTATTAATATATCAAGTATTATATCATATTATTCCTGCCCACATGTGAAGCATTGAAAAGTATCCAGCGCAAATTTCGCCCTCCGCCCAACACATCTCGAAATGGGGCACTGAGACACCAGGTTGCTATTCTGGGAAGCACGATCCCCGTCTGACTCACCACGAAATCTGCGTGCGATCAGCCTATCCTGGTCCTATCTGAATACTCTGTAGAAGAATAGGGAGTCCAGCAAATCGCAAAAAATAACATGTACAGAATCTTTATTCGCGACTCTGGATGCAATCTTGGCTGCTTGAATCTTATTTTCACGCAACTCTTTCCCCGACTCGACCCAAACTCTGCGTGCATCGCCGCGTTTGTTGCCTTTATGCCTGCTAATTACTAATCACCAACCATGCAACGAGTGAAAACAGCAAGTACCTCCCAAAGCACGCCGATTAAGTCATCCAAGTAAGAATTCGTAGGATCATTACATCTGCATCTTGACGTCCTCCTGCCTGATGGGCAACGCCTCCGAATACTCTTCCCCGTTGGCCGCCAGCGCTCCATGATGGCCATTCACCGCCACGCCGTTGGCATCACCATCAGCCGCGGCCCTGCCATCCGCGACGTGCCGGTAGACGCGTATCGTGCCGTCCTGTCCCGCGCTCACCATGGTCTCGCCGTGCACGTCGACCCAGAAGCAGACGCCCTCGGCGTGGCCGCGCACCCGCTGCAGCACCTCCTTGCTGACCACATCCCAGAGCACGATGCCGCCGTCCTCGCTCGCCGACGCGACAAACGCCGCCCCGTCCAGCACGCCAAAGCACCCGCCCACAGCAAACTTGGCATTCGCGTGCCCCTGGTACGTCTTCTTGACGCTGCCCGCCACGTAGTCCCACAGCCGGAGGCAGTTGTCCAGGTTGAAGGCGAGCACGAACCGTCCGTTGGGCGAGAAGCACACGTTGGCCACCGCCGGGTTGTCCTCGTGCACGAGCGTACGCAGGCATTGCCCGGTTCCCGAGTCCCATATACGACTACACAACTCGCGCATTAGCACTTGTCCAATACCTGTAAACCCGCGTAGATGTCCGCTTACATGAGCCCGTCTGTAGAACAACTCGCCACCAGTGTCCCGTCTGGCGAAAAGTCGATGCCGCTCACCGGGTCACTGTGCGCCGGCAGGCTCCTCATCAGCCTCCCCGCGCGTACATCCCACAAGAACACGGCTTCGTCGTAGGAACCACTCGCGAGGATGTTGCCCTTTGGCGAAAACGCCAAGCAGTGCACGTAGTTGTGATGCCCGCGCAGCGGCGCCATCTCCCCGCCGCTGCCGCCGCCCGCCAGCGACTTGCGCGCCGTCGTCTTGGGCCGCCCCGTCACCCGATCCCACAGCCGGATCGCCATGTCGTCGGCACCGCTCGCCAGTGTGTTGCTGTCGGGCGCCCACGCGACGCAGCTCACGCCCGCCATGTGTCCGACCAGCGTGTCCACGTGCGCACCCGTCGCCGCGTCCCAGATCTTGAGCGTCGCGTCCGCCGACGCCGACGCGATGAAGCGCCCGTCTGGCGAGATGCGCGCCTGCGACACGGGTTTGGTGTGCCCGTGCAGCGCCAGCCGTGCCTTGTAATTTGGTCTCACCGGCGCGCGGCCCGGAGGCTCAGATGGTGTCGCCTGCTGCTGCTGCTGCGACGGCGATGGCGGCGTAGGCTTGGGCGAGAAGGATTCCGTCCGCGTGCGGTCCGACGACGTCGAGGCTGGTGATGGCGAGCGCGAGGCGGAGCGCCGCCGCGCTCCGTGCGCGCGTCGAGGGGACGGCGACTCGGACCGTGTGCTGGCGCCCGAACTAGAGGCGGATGCGGCGCGCCGTCGTCGTGCCGCTGGCGACCGCGACGAGTCGTCTCGCGTCTTGGAGTCGTAGTCGCTGCTGTCTCCGCGATCGGGCCCTCGTCTCGACGCGTCTGGCGAGCGACCGCTTGGTGATTGTGCGTCGCGCATGCGGCGTCGCTTGTGATGTGGTGTCGTGCCTGGTGTGTCGTCGGCCGGAGCCATGGCCAATGGGCTGTAGAGTGTGTTGTGTGAGAGGTGTTGTTGGGAAAGGGGATGCGACGACGGCTTGGAGAGGCGGCATCTGAGATTCTGGACAATTATTATGGGGCGGCGGTTACAGGGACGGGAGGCTCAACCCACACTCATTGGCAGTGGCGGGAAAGTATCGGGGGAAAGAAGCTGCAAGTGCTCAAGGTTTATCGAGTGTGATTTCGGGAAGAAATGGCCGGAGGACACAAAGCCAAAATCATGGTGGACATGAGGACATGAAGACACTCTCTCCGCTCCGCCAGCTTGCTTGTGTGTACTTGACGAGACGCAGCAAGGTGTAGACAGGTGACAAATAATTGGGCAGAACAAAGTATGTAATTGTTGAACTCAGTGGAAGCTCTCGACTATATTGGGACAACAAATGTGATTTTCGAGATTCCATTTCGCTCCACATACTCAAAGAAGTCAAGTCAAGATAGCTATTCGGCGGCGGCAAGAAGCCAAACCCATATTCTTTATTCATACGTGATATTTCGGGAAGTAATACCTGCTAAATGAATGGAAAAGAAAAATACAAGGAAAAAGGAAAAAGGAAAGCAAGAAAAGAAAGAAAAGAAAGAAAGAAAAGACGAGAAAAGCCAACATGAAAATTGTCCTTGTCGGGCAGAGAGCACAAGCTTCTCCTGTTATCGTCACACACATACATACCTGGTAGCCGCGTGAGCCATCTTACAATCAAGCTTACTCTCAGTAGTGGTGGGCGTCTCTAGACTTTTTCTATTTCAACCCAACGGTCATCAGCGATTGTGTAATCTAGTATAATCTAACATGACGAGCTATTTTGACGTTCTGCGGCTCGAACCGCCCCGGCAGCTTAAAACCCCGGCACACCGACTTGCGTCAGAGGATGCACTTAAAAAAGCGTATAGGACTAAAACGTAGACATTATTTCACGTGTCATTTTCACTTCTTCACTCTACCGTGGACTCGCATAAGTGTGTGTCTTTGCAGGGCAACTACCTACCTAACTAGTACAAGCGCTGGCAACGACGCAAGAAGTTGCAGATCAGGCACGCAGCAAAAAACAAAGCTGCTGGCAGCCCGCTTATAGCCGCCTGTAGCCTGTAGGGAGGGGCCAGCAACCAATTTCATAACACCTCTCCCACCAAATATGCATGGAACCTACTATTGATTAGGCAGTAAAGAGACAGACAGGATATGTACCGGATCGCCAAGTACCAGCGGTTACACTTGATAGCTAACTACCTAAGCAACTAAGTTATCTACCTATACTGGCAACTAGCTGTAATAGAGTACTGGCGCCAGCAACCACTCGCCCATTTTTCACAGGTCCAAGTAACCGTCACTGCATATCTGAGTGCTGCTGGCAAACATGGATGAAACAACTTTTTGCAAAGATGCCTGGCTCGCTCATCTGAAGCGAGTCGCGCACACACCAGGGCG
Organism: Beauveria caledonica; assembly: GCA_030777785.1. NCBI lineage: Eukaryota > Fungi > Ascomycota > Sordariomycetes > Hypocreales > Cordycipitaceae > Beauveria > Beauveria caledonica. The sequence goes on along the minus strand of JAPFSE010000702.1, from coordinate 10,172 downwards.
GAGCTCCCGAGCTTGCGCGGCGTCGTATGTGCTAATTCATACCTCCAAGCCAGGCCCAAATCTGAGTAAAGGTGCCTTTGACCGAGGCCCACGACGCCTTGACTTGCTCCCAAACCTGGCTAAGCCATTCAACAACAAACTCAAAGATTCGTTCGACTTGGGTCGACACCTCGGACCAGAAGGCCGCGAACCCGTAGAGGAGGGCCACCCAATATTCGGCGGCCTTTTCCTGCTGGTCCTCGGGAAGGCCTTCAATCAAGGCGATAACTCTGTCAGTGGACGCGTCTATGTTGGCAGTAGACTCTGCTTTGAGCTTCTCGCCTTGCGCTTTCACTCTCTCAATGGCCGTGGGCTTGTCTGCATGGCCGCTCTCCAGGTCATCAGTAACAGCCTGGTACTCTTCGATGATGCCGCTGTGATAGGTGGCAGCATCTTCCAAGACTACCTTGATTTCGGGGAAATCACTGGCACGCTTCTTGAGCTCATCGTTGTTGAGTGTGGGATTGTTCTTCTTCTCCAAACACTTGGACCAGTCACCCGTTTGGTTGGCCTTTTTGAAATCGCTCGCGGCGGTAAGGACATTTGCTTTCCAGGCGCCCATTTTATCTGTAAATTTGAAATTGTAAGTTGTTTGTTCGACATTGGAAAATTCTCCAGGCGAAAAGGACGAGCCCGAAATAGGTAGGACATACCGTTGCAATATATGGCAAAGGTTGGCTAGTGAAATGTAGTAGAGTGTATTTCTGACTCTGATAATAAATGTAGAATAAGTTGAACAAGGGAAAGTTGAAAACTAAGATGCTGGGCTGTAGGATTATATACACAGTTCTGTGTCATTGCGCAAGTCTCGGCATATTCTTCCCCTCTTAGTATCCTTTGGACCCTCTGATGTCCATTCGTCTGTTCTTAGGGCGATCTGCATCTGTTCTTGGTGCGATCTGCACTGGGGGAGGGCGGTGTGGGTACGTGGCATTGCAAACGGCTAAATATCGATTTGGGTGGCTTTGATACACCGAGTCGTAAACATCAGCCATGTAACATGAAATGCAGTCAAACATCGATCCGGATGGTAGCAATACGACAAGTGGCCCGACCTGATCTGCATCGATCCACCTACCACCTTCACGAGCCATGTCTGCTTCTTCCGTCTCATCACAGTGCAGTCGAAATCCATTTTCTTGCGTCGGGTGGCTGAGCTGAGCTATGGTCATTCATAGATTGTCTTGAATATTGATGTGTTTTGCATAATTGGGCTGAGCAAGCTTGGCGGGGTACTAGCTAATAAGCCGCCATGTTTTTCTAAATTCTTGATGTGCCGTCCCAGCATTTGACCTCTGGGCGGGGTTTGCGTGAATTCCAGTGCTCTTTTTGCCTGACCCCGAAACCCATTAGACAAATGCGTGACTGCATAAAGACTTTTGACTTGTCCTGTTATCTTTCAAGTCCATTTCACCGTGACCTCTCCCGCAGCCACCTTTTTTCTGTCGTGGTAAACCTCAATCCTGAGCTCTGGGCCATTGACCATCACCTGGATCTTGTAGCTCAGCTTCCAGTAAATGTGACCAGCCGAATTGTAGCCCGTTTCGAGTTTGCTCAGATTAACGCTCTTGTTCCATTTAATCGAGCACAATTTTTCAACAGAGTCTGTCTTCCGAGAAGGCAGAACATCCGAAGTGCAGTACCACAGCGTTTCTTCCATGTCTAGCCCACTACTGGCAGTGAGCAGTCGATAGTACTCATGCGTAGAGGGCGATGCGCCGTCTAAGGTATCTCCCTACCTTTCATTTAGCGCGCAAATATGAGACGAAGTGAAATAAATACCTTTTTCAGAAACCAATTCATCTGGTTTGACGCTTTATACACCTCGTGCAAGCTGTCCCAGTATTTGTCCTCTGGGCGGTGTTTGCGAGAGTTCCAGTGCTCACTTTGACTGAAACCGTAACCCATTCGACATATTCGTGACTGAACAATGTAACTTCCAGGTTTTAAAGTTTTAGAGCCGGTGGTACGCAGTCCATTCTTGCCAACCGTTTTGTGAATCAAGGCGTGTCTGACCGCTCCACGACAGACTGCCGTCCATCTGCGTCGAGGAAGTTCTACTCAGCGTTGATCCACGGAACTTCTCATCTACAGAGAATCATTCGATTTGGTTGCCCAAGAAAAAAACTTACGATTGTTCGGATGGAGGGTTGAGAATGGTGCTGTCAGGGTAGGCCTCGACGAGTTGATTGAAAAGGTATCTGCAGCAACCAAAGCCTCCGACAAGAATGATGAACTATTTATCAATGTCAGTGACTAAAAAATTGCAAGTTCTCAAGAAATAGGTACCTTGGGGGCCGATAATTGTTTTTCTGTGATGGCGTCTTTCTGGTTTTCAACGAGATCACATATTTTTCCAATGACGGGCGAGAAAACCGAAAGCAGGTCGTCTCTATATCCAAGTATGAGTACTTGAAAGTATTGAAGAAATATTCAGTACTAGTACTAACCTGTCGAGACAAATACTTTGGAACCGCTTTCGCTTGCCTATGGCACCATCTGGCAAGTACCCCTCGGGAACTTCTGCAAAAAAGCTTCGATAATTACCGGAAAACTGTGACTTGATGCCATTTTCCCAATTATCTTTCATGAATCTTCGCCTATCAGCAGAATCAATACCCTTCCAAGGAGAGCCCCCCATTTTGTCAGTAATCAAGTCATCAAAGTTCTGGTCGACAAAGATGCCTCCGCAGAGACCACCTAGGCGGAACTTGGGTCAGCAATCGCCATGATTCGACTAATGATAGACCGACAGACCTTCACCAGAAACGCATTCTCGAAGTTTGAACGAGCTCGCTTTGTCAACTTGGTAGCTAATGAGGTCCTTGCCGCGACTGTGTCAGTATCACTTTAAGTAAAGATGCCTGTTCAACTTACCGCAGTTCCGCCTCCAGCATCGCACACGATGATTGTGTCACCCTCCTGCAAGAAGAACGTGAGTAGATTCCCAATCAATGTAAATAAGGATCATTCACTTACCTTTATATCCGGACGAGGATGCATTTCGGCAAGGGCAGCCAAAGCGGCAGCCTCAGGCTCCGACAAGAATTCCAGCGTCGTAGTCTTTAGAGCTGAGCTGGTACCTCTTTCCTGGAGCATACCTGCAAGTTCGGCAGCGAACTTCATACGAGGCTGGACATAGTGTGGCCAGATAGCAGGCACAGTCATCACAATGTGGATTTTGCAGTTGGCAACCTCACTCGATCCAAGAGCGCGAGTGATGTTTTCCATGCAATGCTTCCACAGCGATCGGAGAAAGCAAGCTACAAGCTCAGTAGGGGAGATATTCAGGCGCTTTTGTTTTTTCTGGACTTCTCTAAATTGAGGGTCCTTGACAACAGCGCTGGGTAGGTCTGCTTCGTCAACCAACAAGAGTTTGAACCACCGCACCACATCTTTGTCGGCCGGAACATTATAGCCCCACGGTGACTGATGGTCAATGGTACCATATTGAAGTTGAGTGGGACATTTTCCGCGATCGGAACAGCCGTTGTACTCAGACTCCCAGTTGGTGATGACATGAATGTCCGCTGGACGCTTCGAGATTGCCCATGCGGCACCACTGAAGCTTTACAAGAGACTCAGTAAAATAGAATCCTGGAGGAAGATTTGCGCACTCACGTTGTCCCAAAATCAATACCGACGGTGATAATGGAAGGCATGCTGGTTTGCTGCTCTTGTGCGGTGGACGGGTTGACCTCGCAAAAGGCAACGTGGGTTGTTCGAGTATAGAGAGTCGCAGTGTTAAGATACGGTAAAATAGTGAAGTGATTTGGAGGGAGCAGAGGTCGTGGACGAAAAGACTAGGAGTTGATGTGTCAGATGAGAAAGCGAGGCAGAGGAACAAGATCGGCCATGTAAACAAGTGCTTAAGGTGAATGTCAGTTCCATGTTCTTCTTTCATGGTTAATGACATGATGCTCACTTTGAAAAAGCCCGAGGTGAATATCGTGGCCATTCACTTGTTGCCATGCAAACGGAGAGCTGCCAAGGGCAAAGCGTTTGCAAGTGAGCTTTCCGTTCTGTTTACATCGAGTTCAAAACTTCAAATATTCAATCGAGGCTGGCAAATTATGAATATAACGCTTCTCACGACACGAATTCCAGAAAGTAACGTCAGCACAACGACAGGACGATTGCGCTGGCGGGGACGCATTTGCCCCTCAAGGATGTCTGGAAAACTCCAAAGCGGCGAAGTCTCTTCTGCAAAAAGCTACGAAGGGACAGAATATGATATGCCATCTACCGACACCGAATGTCAAGCCGATGAAAATGGCGTTGCTCTTGTTCCGCAAGTCAGATCTGACCTAACGGCGCCAAGAACCAGAAGCCAGTCGATCAAGCTGGCAGAGACGTGTGCTCCGCCATTGCCACAATCAAATTCAATGTTCTCATCTCTAGCAGCTTCATCCCGTGATAACGGAAAAAGATGTAATGAGGACAACCATCAGCCAATACAGAAGCGGTTAAACCAGCGCGTTGACAATGGCCCAGCAGATGAGCTGCAAGATCTCAATGGCCGTTTCAGGCAGGAGAGGGAATACGTCGACAATCGTTTTAAGAAGATTATTCAATGCGTCAACGATTCATCCGATGGGATGAGAGATCTCCATTATCAATTCAAGCAGCATAGGGAATACATCGACCTTCGTTTTGCGGAGGAGCGAAAGAAGTTCGACCGAAAAGTCGATGCACTGAAAGTCAAGATGTCAAAGGCCGCAAAGAGAGAGGAAGCGGCTGCTGAAAAAATTACAGACGACGCAATCAAGGGCAAGTGGGAAACCTTGCGTTACAATATCCGAAGTGTTGTCTTGATGCTTCGATCCTATGAGCCCAAGGACACCGAGTATACGCTACGTACTCTGCGGTTGAGGATCTCCGGCGCATTGTTTGCAAATCTGCCGGAGGAATACTTTAGAGATATCTTCGAGGGGTACCTGGAGCTATACATATGGATGTTTGTCTACAGAGACATTTTTTCCGGCTTTGGGCGCCAGTGGAGAGGCAACCTCTTTCAACTCTTCCAAACGGCGAGGCGAGAAGCGATTCGTACGAGCAATAACTCTTCCGGATACGTTGACACGACTAACAAATATGATACAGATTCCGAAAGAGATCCGAAGAAAATCGCTGAGTTTGCTTCATGGTTCTCCCAGGGGGGGGAGGCTATCACTTCCCAGCTGGAACAAGAGCGTCAGCAGCCAATGGCCGACGAATTTGCAGAGTCCATCTTCGCCATGTTCCAGCCGCACCCAAAGCCTACACTTCAGGCCCAGATACAGGAAGTTCTCGGAGTGGTAATCTACGACGCCACGGAACTTGCCAAGATGTTCGTGTCGTCCAAGGCTCTGCTCTTCCCAGTCTGGCCATACCAGAAAGGGTTCAACAGGGATTGGTCTGACACTGACTTTGAAGACAATTACCTACAAAGCGACAAATGTAATGACAGATCCATAGAACTCAGGCCTGCTTTGGTAAAATATGGCAATGCCGATGGAGAGAGGCACGATGTCTCTGTCATCCTCTGCAAACCGGCGCGGCTCCACTTCTGAGTGACTCGAGTGCGTCTTGGAGCAACACTGAGCTGCAAAGGATAATTCGCGTCTGAATCTTGCTCCTTTTGCTATTGGTTTTTTTTGTCACCTTGCTTAGAGTATCAGTCGACTCAATGGATCCCGGCGGGTAGTTTACAGCATGCTGGTGCGACAATGACTTTTTCCTCTTCTACTTCATATTGAGCTGGTACTATTAGAGTTTCCCAATTCGCTAGATTAATTGAGCTATGATCAGTACGTACTCAAGACCCAAAAAAAAAAACCAGAGTGCCACGAAATCACACAGATGTCGTTGTATTCTACCAGAAGGCTACGGTGGGCAGCTCTGGCACTTCAAGATGAGAAACACTGAACAGGGCTAACTGCGTGCTCAGCATGAATGCCCTGCCAACGTCGTCCTGTGCTAGCGACTTGATAAACTGTAAACTGCAGAAAATAATTTTTGTACAGATACTGCTGGCGAGCTACGATCTGAGGCGTTGGATGGGGGTGGGGCGGGCACTATCCAAGATTCAGAGATCAAGAGATCAAATCGGGGCAGAAAAAAAGAAAAAGTTTATTATATCAGTAATAAGAGAGGCCCATTCAAAAATCAAAATACATGGGTATACGGAGTAATAGAAGAAGAAAATGAGTCTTGGGCGGCGTTGCGGTGGGCCTGCGCAGGTGTACCCAGAGCCTACTGGTGCGTAAAGGGCCTCGAGTCACCAAATGGCCGCATGACTTCTAATATTACTGGTACTCGGAATTATCTACCCGCATTACTTACACAGGATACCATTTGTCTAACGTTAGTTATGAAGCGGATTTCAAGGTTGCCCGCCCAGTGCACGTCTCTGGTGCCGCATCATAGCGATGGGCAACTCGGCCAACAAAGTCCATGGCACCTGAATAACACAAGCTTGGCCCGTGTGCAATCATGTGCGATACTTTTTCCCCCAAAAATATGTGGCCAACTGCCCGCGATAGGCTTGCGAGGATTCAGGTGGTCAAGTGGTGTGCCGGTTCTGGGCCGAGGCAGCGGTCGAGGCGGACAACTACATACCGCGCAACCCGCGCTACTGAAGCCAATGTGAGTGATGTACAAAGTACGAATAGTGCCCGTTGGGGAAGACTTTCTCGAGCAGGGGACGAAAGATTAACTTTTTGTGATGGACAAAGTTGACGAGCGACAAATTTTATTCACTTATTAATACCAAGGATGGGTAATATTGTTATTGTTTACTCGGACTGTTTGCAATGTAAAGCGGGATAATAAGCTGACAGGAATGCAAACAAGGGTCCAACAAGAATCCATTGCAAGTCTGCATTCGTGGTTCCACGAGGTACCTTGGTACCTACCTAGGTACTTGGCACTTCTCCACTTGCCACTGGTTTTGACGTATCAGAATTCATATCAACAGAGGTGTGGATCCGCATCTTTGCAGCGACAAGCCGACAACTGTGGCCCATCGAACGCCTCACCGCAAATAGGCTGTAATGGCGCTAGAAACCTGGGGTTGCAGCCAATTTTTCGGGGGTCCTTAGGTAGGTACCTAGGTAGGTATTCACTTGCACCTTCACTGGATTCGTTGATTGCTGTACCTAAGGTACAGTCAAGTTATTACCCCAGCCAAGTACCATGGTACCTCCTCAACCCACAGACACGCCCGCTCTCAACTTGACTCGTCTCGCTCGGTCACCACGGACGGCCCTTTTCTCTCTTCTCTTCCAAAACCACAAACAGTCACCGGTTTTCTTCGAGTTCCCGTAGCCTGCAGGCCCTCTGTTGGCCTTGCGTTTCTTCTTCTTCTTCTTCCTATTTCTTCATTTCAACCGCAAAACTCTGCGACAAGCGAACCTAGGGTCCATCCGTACCGCGCGCCCGCCGTGGCTTCCGCCCTCCCAAAACACCAACGACCCCGAGCCCGCCCACGACACGCCAAAAGGAGGGGCGCCAGTTGGTCTTCAGACGCCTACCAACCGCTTGACCCGTGTTTTTCGCCTCGCCTCGCCTCGCCTCGCTTAATCCAGACAGTGCCAGTGCTTTTACGCACCGCGCTCGTCTTGGTTTGCTCGGCCACACTGCGACACGGCCGGATCTCGTTTGCCTCTCTCTCTGGACGCTGCTGGCACCTTTGGACGTCACACCCGTCGCCGCCTCGGCCTCTCGTCCCGACTTTCTGTCACCAACCCAGCTTGCTGTCCAGCCTGTGCTACACAGTACAATACCCAACCCGGCCCTCCTCCCCTGCCGTCCCAGGCTTGTGCCTGTCTGCTGTGCCTCTGTTGCACTCCCACTTACTTTTCCCGTTTCAATCCTACCACCATCCGACCCTCGACTGCAGCTTCTCGCTTCCTACAGCTGACAGCCCTTTGCCTTCACTATGGAACCTGTCCCCGAGACGGAGCGTATGGAGGAGTTTCGTCCTTCGCCGCTGCCGACTCTACACCTCGGAGGTTCCCTCCACGACTCCTCGCTCGACCTCAACGCCATGAAGAAGCCCGCTGCCACTCGACGCGGCACCGATCCTATACCTTCTAGCTACTCGTCGTCCAACCCATGGACGCCCTCACCTACCTCCATACCTTTTCGCCCACGCACCGCCTCTCCGCTCTCCAATTCAAATACTCGCTCTTTTTCTGCCACGAGCATAACCTCGGCTCCCTCCATGTCCAGGGCACGGTCTCTACCCGGAGTCAATGGCTCTGGTCACATCCTTCTCTCGCCCCAGCTGCGTCCCATCAGCCCAGTTGAACCCAGCCGCCGGCGAACCCCCCGTAAACCCTCTGACGATGCTTTTCCGCCCATGTCTCCCGTGCGGACGACAGTCTTGGATCCGGACCGACCATCGTCGGAGCGAAGTAATTCGCCCATTTTGAGATCTGCTTCCGCCTCCTCTACGCGCTACCGCCGAACTTCTTCGCCCTTCCGAAACATGTCACTTCCCAGTACCGGTTCCTACACGGCTTTTCCCACCACTCCTTCTTCCGCCGTTTCTTCGCCTTTGTACAGAGGCTACGACAGCTATGGCGGAAGTTTGTCGTCTATGCCATCCACACCGACTTCTGCCAGATCACGAAGCCCAAGCATTTCAAGCTTGGAAACAATTCCTGACTCCCCAGGCGCCGAAGAGGCAGCACTCGAGGCCGAGCGGCAAGCGCAGTTGCAGGCAGCGGCCAACGAGGCGGCAGAAGGCAGTGACTCGTCATCCGACTCCAAAGGACGAAGCAGCCTCGACACGCCGACACGTGGTCGCACTCTGGCCTTTGGACCCCGCGACAAGCGCAAGCGATGGAGCGTGTGCGGTGCCGAACGACGAGGCGACCTGGACCTCGAGACTATTTGGGAAGATTGACACTGTGACTTGGGGGCTTGATTTTTGCCATGATGCATGATGCTTTCTACGCTTCACTGGCGCACAAGGAGGATGAGTTTTTGAAGATTAGCCGAGCGGGCCTATTTGTTTTTCATTTCGCATGTTTCATACTCTTTTCATCTTGACATGGTTTCCTGTTTATGCTGGGACGTTGGTGCGAGCAGTCCACTCCCCCCGAATGATTATTCGATACCCTTTACAACCCCCCGAGACATGCTATGCTAGCACAGGGCATCGTTGGCAGGGCATTCGTGCTGAGCACGCAGGAAGCCCTGCTTAACGGTCTGGCCCATTGAATATACAAGTTCAACGCACCGTGCCCAAATAGATCGAGAGGTCTGATATCGAATGTTGGCTTTGTGCCGAATTTGCATATTGTAAAGCAGTCTGATGTTAAACTTTGATCGTAGTGGTAATACTTGATACACATCCATCATCTCTCGAGATTCTAGATGCTCTTCATGATCCTGATATTCAAAATTCACCCCATGCTCCAATTCCACCAAAGATCCGTACACCTCAACACCTCGCTACCATGCGCTTCCTCACACCCACTTTATTCGAGCTCCTACCTACATAGCACAACTGTCTCATGTGCCGGGCGCGCCGGCCGGGGGCAGCTGGTCCGGGCCAAAAGACATGGGCAGAATCTAGACAAATCAAAGCCGTCAGCACATAAGTCACCCAGCAAAAGCAGGGCCATGCCATGGCACAATGAACATGCCTCTTCGACCGTCAGCACGACATAGTCTTGGTTCTTGTCAAACATGATGATGGGCATGTCACTCAGACAAAACTCGCGGATCCTACGTCGTTTGTATTAGCTTCTTCTTTCTTCTCGGTCAAGATGACTGGGGGAAAAGAAGGAAGGATAGCATACGCCTGTCTGCACATGCCGCACGGGCTCGCCGGCGGCGAGATATCCGTCGCCACCGCCAACGCCTTGAACCTCGTCACGCCCTGCGCCACCGCGGTGCCGAACCCCACGCGCTCCGCGCACATGCCGACGGGGTAGCTCGCATTTTCCACATTGCAGCCTTGAATCACCGCCGGCGCTCCACCACCACCGCTGCTGCTACTGCTGCTGCTGTCCGCTGGGAGCAGGGCGGCGCCAACGCGGAAGCGGCTATAAGGGCAGTAGGCGGCGGCCTTGGCGGCGACGGCGGCGGAGCGCAGCGCGGCAAACTCGGAGAGAGAGAGGCCGTGGGCGGCGCAGGTG
>JAPFSE010000699.1:0-23983 GCA_030777785.1 Beauveria caledonica | reverse complement strand
GCTTGCCGACATAAAGTGGCTTTTACATTGCAACATGGGAAGGTGCTTACTGTGGGAGCACATCAGCAGCCATTGCTACAGTACAGAGATATGTGGGCAAATATACGAAGACAACATGTCGTTTTGAAGAAAGACCACCAGAAGAACTAACTATAATGTCCCAGTTGCAAAATGACGTATTACGCTGAGAAAGGCTGGCGCTGATGGTATCCATGGCAACTGCTGATAAATAGTTGAGACGAACACTAAAAAGAACCGTACATCAATAAAAGATGCATATTCTGCATTCTAATGCGGAGATGTTATGTCAAGTTCGGGACAAGTCTTCTCCTGCAGCCACAATCCTGAATTAGCCACAATCCCGAGCAGAAGGAGCGTCCAGCGTCCTGTTGGAGCACAATTTGGCGGTCCCAATTCGTACAAACTTCCATATATTCAACCGTAATCCAGCGTTGGCGACGGCCGCAGCTGAGCTACCCCACTCGGGCCTGGCACCTTTTCACTACCTAACTAGAGCCAAGTTGCGGCACACACACACACACACACAAAGCCCGAGGGCAGCAGAGGCATCTCGCGTGATGAGTGAAGAACGTGGTGTGCCACGCGATTGAACAAGACTTCTCTTTCGTGCCAAGAGTCGGCGACTCCAAGTACTGACGTTGTTGGCAGACAGAATGTGAGAGCTTCCGCCGTTGTCGCAACGAGCCCAAGCCAGTCAAATGAGATTGCAGTTCGTTGGGGAACAGCCAATATTACAGGGCGCATGTGGCATTTCGGAGCCGAGAAAGGCCCAGCGGCACGGCAGGCAGGGTCGAGAGCACCGTTCATCTCACATTGCCAAGACGACTCGGCCACAAGAAACCTGCGTCGATTAAATTAGTCTATACAGTGTCTGGACCCGACACGAATAAAAATGTCCAAATCCCACAGATCTCCGAGGGGCTCATCTCGGCTATTATTACATAAAGATTCGTCCATATTCCTGCATCCCGGTTCGTTTCCCACCAGAAACCCCCCCTCCCCCCATCTTCTCTCCCATTGTCCTTTTACTATCCCAATGAATCACTTGAGTTTTTCCCCATCTTTTCAAGTACACAACCCCCTCACCGACCCCTTAAAACTTGCCGCGGAGGAGCTGGGCAATCGTCAGCTTGCCGGTGATGTACGTCGTCCGCCACAGCGTCGGAAAGTCGAGCGTGCTGGAGAGCCCGTCGGCGAAGCCAAAGAAGAGCATGGGCGGGATCCAGCCGCGGGCATACTCCATGGCGAAGCAGCTCTCGGGCATCTTGTACTGCTTGACCTGCCCGCGGCGCAAGTGGTGCACGCTGCCCGGCGGGTACACCTCGGGCTCGTACTCGCCCGGCACGTACGCCGTCTGCGTGCCCGTCAGGATGTGAAAGTAGTCGTCGGCCGTGTGCCGGCCTGTGTGGCCCTCGGTGCCGACCGCCGTGCCTGTATAACTCGGTGTGATTAGTTCGTCCCTCTTCCCCTTTCCATTTCTGCCGACAAACGTCTCCACCGGCCTGCACACAAAGAAAGACTTACCGAAAATAATGAGGTACTCGGTGATGCTCGCGTGGATAATGTACATGGCGCCCATTGCGCCGCCCGCATTGTTAAACACCCATTCCTCCTCGAGGTTAATGTGCGCCGGGTGCGTCGCGCTCAGCTCGTCGACAATGTACCGTACCGCGCCACGCGTGTCATTGCCGTGACGGTCGACGCTGCGCTTAGCCAAGTCCTGCAGGTGGTCCAGCTCAAACACGTAAAACTTGTCGAGGTTCTGCTCCGCCACGTACACGACCGAGGCCAGCAGCGCGGTCAGGAGACCGAGGATGGCGAGGAGCCGGCCGATGCCGCCAGGCGCGGGAGCAGCAGCGTTGTCGCCGCCATTGTTCTTCCTTTGCGACTTTGAAGGCATGTCTTCTCTTTTAAACTCAGTCACGGAACGAGCGAGTAAGCGAAAAGGTACGCAAAGTAAGGTAAAAGAGTGGAATTGGAAAAGAAGAATAAAGCCTTACTGAAAACCTCCAACTGCGATCGCGGACGCACTCGCCTATTAGTTGCTGGGGAGAGTCGACTCCTTGAACGATTGTGCCAGAATCCACCGCCTGGCGGGCCCAAGGACCCCGAACGCTAACGGCTTATTCGTGTTCGTGACCGCGTATCAACATTCTCTGCAAAAAGCAAATGACAGACAACGAAAATAAGTGACAGGGCTTATTCTTTCCAACTTTACCAAAGGAGCAAAAAACTTTGACGCTGTGAATATATCATTTATACAATGCGCAATAGCAAGCGCAACCATTTTCCATTTTCCATGTTCCGTGAACCCTTGCAACTCCAACCTAAGGCAGAAAAACCAGTTCATCCTCCTTCTCTACATCATTACAATGTACACGTGCAGAAAAAGAAAATCACATACACCCCTACAAATCCCTCTTATTCTTGATCCATGTCCGAGTAGGCCATCAATTCTGTGCGGTCAGCTTCGTCGTCGGCCAGAATAGTCTGCTCCAGCCCGTCGCCCAGAGCAGTCTCGTCGCCGTCGTCCAAGTCCATGTCGTCCATACCCACGTCTCCGTTGGCGTCGTCTAGACCATTGACATCATCATCGTCGCCATTCTTTTCCACGTCGTCGGCTTTGAGTATCTTGATGGGCGCGACGACGCCCCGGTCGCTACCCAGCCAGCGGACCAGTCGGCGTTGAGAGCGTCGGAAAGCGGCTCCGTACGCCTTGACTGCCTCGCCATAGTCGTCGCGCTCATCAACAAGCAAGCACAGGCCACCAATGCCCGATTCACGGAAAACCTTGGAGCGACCGCCCAGGTTGCGCGGTGAGTCGGCATCGCTGTCGCTATCATCGCCTGGTCTCTCCGGCGCGTGGATGCGCCTGTACGCTGGAAAGATGGCACCTTCGCGACGGCGCTGCTTGCGGCTCGCACGCTGTGCTTTACGAAGGCCCTTTTCTAAGATATATTCCACACGCTGGCTTCGGTTGCGCTCCACGGCTAGTTGGTGTGCTGTGGGTGGGCGAGGCTTGCGCGAGATGACTCCTTCAGAGCCCTGACGTGCCGGGGAGGACCCCTCAAAAATCTGGTACTTGAGGGCAGCACTTCTCCTAGCACCACTGCCCCGACCGCCGCGTGGAGGCGGTGTAGATCGGGTACTATCCATGTCCGACTCGTGCTTGGACGGGCGTATGCGAGGCAGGATGGCGGGACCCTCGTCGTTGAGCGATACGCGTGCCTTGCCGCGTTTTGCATCTCTATCATTAATAAATGCCTGGTCCATTTCCAGGATCCTTGCTCTGGTGCGCTGCTTCTCTGCGCCAAAATCCTTTTCCGTTTGCGTGTCGATGTTTTCGAGGGCCTGCTCCTCTTCCGTCATGAGATGCAGGCGAGGGACGCCCTGGTTGGCTACCCCGACATCGTAGTCAACGCCACTACCGAACGGGTTTTCCTCGCAGCCTTCTTCCGTGAAATCAGATTCGAGGTGAAACCACATAAGCCACAGAAAGGCTATAGCTCGTGACTGGCTGCTGTATTCTGTCTTCATGATGACGTCGTGGAACTCGTTACCGTCCGGAAAGTGTAGATCGGCAATTTTTCTTGCAGCAGCGCACATGATGAAGATGAGGTTGACAGGGTTGGTTCGCGGGGCCGTTTGAATTTCCTTGAGTTTTTGTAACGTGCTCGGCTCCTCCCGATCTTCTGCACCACCTTTGAGGATGGATTTGAGACGAGGAGCATCCTGCAGCTGCTTGTATGCGTGGGCATCCTGATTTGCTTGGAGGGACGGAATGGCGTGATATGTTCGCAATTGAGCTCTCATTTCGGGAAAGACTATACGCGTTAGCAATACTGCGAGTCGGGATAGGCGGGTGATTGTAGCTTACAATTGAGCGTCGTGTTCATCCTACCGACATTGACCAGTAGACAAACCATGGCCATTCCCTTGGCCGCTTCTCTATCATTCAACAGCTTATCGCGCAAGACCTTGCTGGTCTTGCTGCTGCGCGCCATGGTATCAATGTAGAGATCGGCAAAGGTTTGCTTGCCGATGGCCTGCGGATCGTACGAGTTGGTGAACACCTTTTTATCATTATCAAACACGGCCTTCAGGAAGTCGTATTGAATATCAACACGCCACAAAGGTTCGCCATCCTCCTTTTTGAGGTGGCGAATCTTGCCAATTTGCTGCACAGCAGCATCGCGCTGCGAAGCCCGGCCTCCCTTACGGGGTCTCTCTGTCACCTGCGTGTCATCGCCGATATCTTCATCATCGCTGCCGACCCGGGAGTTGGTAGACTTGCGTTCGACTGCAACAGGCGAGCTTGGATGGTCGATTTCCGACGTTCCGGCGACCGAGGGGGGCGAGGCGGCCATGATACGATGATGTCGCGATGGGTCGCAGATGGAGGTCAAATTAATCGTGTGCAGAGATGATGGAAATCAGATGCGCATTATCGAGAATAGTAGAGCAGATGGTGATTCGGGATAGATGGCAATGTGCTGCCAATAAGGCCGTGGTGTGGCAACGCTCAATGGGTGATGGGAGAAAGACACAGGTGCAACAGAGGCGGAAAGGTCATGGAAAATGCCCACCAGACCAGCCAGGCTCTCTGGTGAGGTTTGGTTGCGCACGGCGCCAACCCCAGTCACAGTGTCAAGGGATGTGGCCCTGGCGCCACATAGTGTGACTATTGACTAACTACATGACAAATAAAACGACTTAGAGGGTAATCTACTTTGAAAAAGTCACATAATATTGTCAACAAACGGTTTCTGAAAATTTCGCTAGTCTGCCTCAGTTTTCAAATCATCCGACACGTTCAAAGCAGCTCGCGCGGCTTCAAGTGACTTGTGTCTGGCCAGTGCGCTCCACACGCCGAGTTGGCCTGGAGGCTGGGGTCGTGTTTTGCTGTTCCTGCAGCTGTACCTACAAACTTCACCATCAACAACATCGACAATCATCCTCGGGGCAACCAGCCCACCACGTAGGCTTCGGCCTTGACGAAAACGATACTAACCAACAGCTGACCTCTGATCGCCAATTCATCCAAGTGCGTGCAGAATCTCAACATCTACCCGCCACACGAACTACGGCAAGCCGCCCAACCTCGCCTGTTTGCTACAACCATCAGTCAACACACACGAGACTTTCAACCACCCCAATACACGCATCCGATACTCGTACACACACTATATAGCCATGTCGACGCCGACAAGAGCGTCGCCGGTCAAGGCCGCCCCGGCGTCGGTGACGGACAGCCCGGGCACCTGGCGCCATCCTCGCCTCGACGAAATCACCCGCCGTCGGGAAGCAACGACCTTTTCTGAGAAGAATGTCCGCCGCATAGCCTACAACATAATCGCCCTGCTCTGCTTCTGGACCATTAAGATCCTCGTCAAAATGTACATCAGTCCACCCAGGTACGGCTAACCTCCCTTCCCTTTCATCCTCCTCGAAAGAAAGCGTAGCTAATTGTTTTGTTTTGTCAACACAGCTTCTCACCCGCGACTCGATTATACATGGGCTGGGCGTGGACCGTCATTCAGACTGTCCCGCTTGTGCAGATTGCGCTTGCCTGCACGCCACTGCTCCGTGCCCGCGACGAGATGAAGGACATTCCGCTGACCGCCGCCCAGCGCAAGCTGCTCGGCCTCGAGCTCGCGCCGCCCGCATCATCTTCCCCTGGCGCCGCCGCCGCCACTGCGAGCGCAGATTCGACGTTTAGCACGCCCCCGCGGTACTCGCGCACCCCGTCGATTGCGGGCTCCGTTGGCAGTCGCGGTAGCTACACGCACTCGCCGCTTTCCGGGCGCGGCAGCCCATTTCAGAGCTCCGCGCCCGGCTCGCCATTCTCGCCGCATGTTGACAGCAGCCCGCTTCTGAGCAAGAATGGCGGCAGCAACCTGTTTGAAGGAGTCTCTAGTGGCAACCGAAGGGCGTCCTTGTCAGGGAGCCCCTTTTCAGCGAGCACGACGATGAATCTACTGGGAGATCCGGCGTCGCCGAGCGCAGCCGGTGGCAAGAGGACGAGCGTGGGCTTGAACAGCAAGTGGTTGTACGAAAAGGGCCGGCGGTCGTCGGGCAGCGCTTGGGTGCACTAAATCTAAAGTCAGATGTGGTAAAGTGAAGGACATGGTAATAGTTGTGGATGTTTCTGTTTGAGTTGCCAAGGCTCACGCCCCGATGCATCATAGCACGAGCGGATGAAGGGCATGATGGACTTGATTGTCACTTTGATATAGTAAAACCAGCGCATTCTATCTAGATGATGTTAAAATGAGTCAATACATAATTAAATCATGCACTCTCTAGCGAAGCCGAGCCTCGCAATGTACAATCTCAGACATGCTCTGTGCAGCAGTACGCTGGAGCAATTCCAAACCAACCACTTTTAAGAAAGAATATGAAGCGACCAGACACTCAAGGTGCAAGGCCCAAGCAGACAGGACACGAGAACTAGAAATGACAAAGACTATGAAAAATCAACCTAAACCCCAGACAATGCTACATAAATGACAGCGTAAATAGAAAGAGACGGAGTGAAAAGTTCAAAAGTGCAGTCGGAGGCGAAACCGGCATCATTTTTCTTTTCTGTTTTTCTTTTTTTTTTTTTTTTTGCTTTTTACCACGGGTCAACGCCGAGACCGCGTCTCTCGCAGTAGCCGGGCGCCTTTGGCTTCGAGTTGGCCCAGCTCATGACGGTCAGAGAGGTCGTGTATACCATGGTGAAAAGGCCAAAGATGCAGAGGATAACGTCGCCGTACTTCCAGAGGCGGCTTCTCGCGACGGCCTTGTAGTGGAGAAGCGGCTATGCATTATTTCCTGATTAGCAACTGTCCTTTTCTTTTGCAAGTGTGTATGTGTGTATGTGCGGTATCGCAGCGTCAGCACTTACCGGATAGATAAAGACGAGCGGAATGCAGGCAAAGTTACCCACCAGGGCAACAAACTTGTCGAGGTTGTCGGCGCCGCCCCAGGCAATGGCCGCGCAGAGCATGACGACGAAGAAGCGAAACACATTCTTCTGCCATTTAATGTACGGGTTGTACTTGCCGCTGCGCGTGAACAGCTCCGTCTCAACGATGCGGATGGCGGGAAAGATTTGCAGCGGTGTGGAGAGCAGGATGGCGACCGAGTAGAGTAGCTGGACCGTGTTGACGAGCTTGTTGTCCTGGGGCAGGTTGAGCAGCACGACCGTCTCCGTCTTGGAGCCGTAGGCGGCGTAGGAAAACGCGCCCATGGTGGTGAAGAGCACCGTAATGATGATCATGACAAGGAAGAGCACACGAGGAAACTTTTCTGGCTGCTTCATGGATTCCTGGATGGGGATGATGAGGCCGATGCCTTCAAACGTGAAGATGGCGGTGCCGATGAAGAGCGTCCAGTCGCGCTTGTTGAACATGATGATGTCGGCGAGGCCGTCGGTAGCTAGGGTCAGCACGTCGTAGTAGAAGAGGTAGCCGAGGCCGATAAGGATAAAGGCGTCGGCGATGAGGGCCGTGAAGGCGAGCTTCTCAATGTCGCGGAGCAGAGAAAACGGTAGGAAAATAACCATTTGCATGAGGATAAGATAGGGGATGCTGATGGACGTCTTGCAGTCGGAGACGGCCTTGATAAACGCCTGCAGATTCTCCGAGGTAAACACAGTGTAGGCGGCGACGAAGCCAATCTGGCTCAGGACAATGGAAAAGAGAATGACGGCACGCATCCAGCGGCCGTAGAGGATGCCACCCATGTCGCCAAATGAGCCCTCAATCTTGAGACGCGTCGATACGAGCAGCACGAAGCAGTAGTAGCTCAGGAGCGCCACCCCCAGGAGGATGAGGTTACTAAACAGCATACCTCCGCTGAGGTAGGCCTTGGGCAAGAACAGAACGCCGGTGCCGACAAAGGACTTGAGGAGTAGCATCGCGGCGTTGGTGGGGCTGTTTTGGCCGCTGCCGCCTCGCGTCTTCCTCTTGCGCTTTCGCTTGTGCGGAGGAAGTAGCGCGCTGTCTTCCATGGGCTCGCGCTCGTTATCGGCGTCGTCTTCGTAGTCATCGCCAAAGTACTCGTTGGGTCCGAGCGCCTCGTCATCCTCTCCCAGCTCCTCGCCTGCAAAGTGGCCGTAAATCGACAGAAACTCCACAAAGCTCGACGTAAACAGGCGGTCATTGCCGGTTCCGCCGGGCGAGGGGACACCGTGCTCGACCTCGGACGCGTTGCCGGACGGGCTCTTTGCCGTGCGTCGTAGATGGTCTCTTCGGAAGCCGCCGGGGACTTTGATGGTGTTGATGTCCTCGACCTCGTTCTCGGGTTCGGGCCGCGAGTGATCAAAGCTCTGGCTGCGATGCAGGCGGCTCTTAGCCTCGGCCTGCTCCGTCCACTTGTAGATGCCGCGGGTGACGTCGCCGCCCTGCAAACGCAGGCTGGAGAACTCGTCTTTGTTGAGACCGGCGCCGCCGACATTCTCAAGCTGCTTGCCCTTGACGGTGCCGTGAACCGACGACTCCTCAGAGGGGCCGCCAGCCTCGATCTCGCTGGGCTGCACGAGATGGCGCTTCACAATCTCGGGGTCCTCGTACGGGCC
This sequence comes from Beauveria caledonica, assembly GCA_030777785.1. Lineage (NCBI taxonomy): Eukaryota > Fungi > Ascomycota > Sordariomycetes > Hypocreales > Cordycipitaceae > Beauveria > Beauveria caledonica. The sequence continues at coordinate 15,399 of JAPFSE010000699.1, read as the reverse complement.
TGTACCGCCGGGGCCACCCGCACCGGCACCACCACCAGTGCCTGCACCCATGTGCATGCGTCTCGAGTCAAAGGAGCCGTAGTTCGTGGGTGTAGTGCCGGAGTTGAGTGGGAGATTAGCGGGCGAGAGTGATCGGCCTGGCGGCGGCGAGGCGAGGCGGGCGGGCGGCGTGCCGTGTCGTGGCGGTGTTTGGCCGAGCGAGTCAGCAAGGGCGGCGGCGAGGGCCGAGGTACCAGGTCCTTGGCTGTAGGAGCCAGGGGGAACATCGCCATCACTTTCAAAGGCACCAGGCTTGGGCGAGCCGCTGCGGATGACGGACGCCATCTCAGCTGGGACGGGGGCGGCGAGGCGGGCGGTGACTTCATCGCGCGGTAACGAGGACGAGTAGATTTGCGGCTGCGACATGGGCGAGGAGGACATCGGGGGCTGGTTCGAGTCGATTCCGGGTCTCGAGGGCGACGCCATGATTGCGGTAGTAGTTGAATGTCGGAGTCAGGCTTATCGCATGTTTTGGAGCGACGAGAGATACTCAAGGCGGCGAGCTGTCGAGAGTCAAAGGGGAGCTGGAATGGAGAGGCGGTCCGAGCTGCCTAGGGTGGGCACCTAAAACGAGTGAGTTCGGTAAGCAAATGGCGGCACAAGCCAATGCCTGACGGCTGTATGAAATGGAGAAAAATGAGGAAAAATAAAGCCTTTTCGAGTATGTGTGGAGTTGTAGAACAAGCAGGCGAGGCGAGGCAGTCGAGGCAGCGGGTCCGAGTGAGAGTTATCAAGTCCAAGTAGAACGAAGCTGTTATTACCTACCTATAGCAAGGTCGTGCTGCTGGATGTCGGCTGACTGGATCACAGCGACGCTAGGCCTCAACAAGGTGTACGTAGGTACTGCGACAGCCTCAGCCGCCACCGACAAATTCGAATACAGCCAAAAAAAAAAGAAAATAACTTGATAAATAAGAGGAGGCTAGGCACAACAAGGAAATCCTTGTAGCATCTGACTTTTTTAAAGCAGAAGCGCCAACGTGTCGGCGAGGCGCTGTGTAGATTGGTATTTAGGCGCCGGAGGCCTGTAGACGGGGGCGCGTTGAGTAACAGATATTGTCATGTCATGGGAGAAATATTCCTGTGTACCACTCATATCCCGGCGCATTATCATAGTCTTGACAATGCGAGACATTGGCTAGAGGAGGCTGGATACTTGAACAAGCTTACTACGATCGCATCAGCTCGTCTCAGCTATATGCAGCGGCGCCAAGTAGTGTGTGCCATCACCACCATCGGACCCCAGCTTCACATTGCACGGGATTTACGAGACGCTGCGCACGAGACGAATCTGTCTTTGCATTTGTGACTTTCGCGCGCTTTTTAATTCGTGTGCATAGAAATCCGTGTTGATGCGGGGTGCCAGAGCCAACTGGGACTGACCCCACGTTGGTGAACAAGGCAGTGCGATTTGATCGGTCCATGTGGTGTTTTGAGTTGCATCTAGTTGCAATATTTCGACTCCTTGCATAGATAGCACAGCAGTTTGGGATATCAACGGACGTTCCGGCATGTGGACGAGAGTCGGGGAAACCCGTTGCCTTCGCAACAGAATGATACGCCACCGCGCCACAGAAGCCTGCCCGATCCTCCCGGGCGGGCAGCGTCAAGTCGGTAAGAAGCTGCATGTATGTATACCGAAAATCCACGTCCATCAGTTTAGAGATGAGCATCAGCTGTTTCGTTGCTGTGGCGCCACCACCTGGCACATCTTTGCCCAGACCCGCAGGACACTTGCTCTAGATGCTCGCGGGAGAAAGATGGTCGCGAGGCCGGGCGTTTGCTCTCATGACTTGGCTTGTCGACACCAGTGTCATGGGAGTCATCCGTTGTATCGCACGCGAGCCGAAGGATGGTTTCGTTTCCCCAGAGCATCGTAGTGGTGGCACCCGGTGAGGGCTGGGCCAACGTCACTGAGGGTCAGACTAAGATGCTAGCGTGGGGGCCCGAGAGGGAAAATTGAGACCCTGCATCCGGCGGGACTCCATTGGAGGATATGCTGATACGAGAGCTTAGCAGCCATGATACGAGATGTGTTGGTGGAGGGAGGATGACGGCGGTTGCAGAGGTCAAGATAAAGTACATCAATCAGAGGTCTCGAGCTGTCTCAGGTGTCTCAAGCTTCGGCGGGCACAGCAGCTCAGCAGGTAGCCAAAGTAGCATAGCGCTTTGCCGCTGGTGTTTTTGAGGCACTACCTGATTGCTTAGGTATCTAAGGTAATCGTATGTAGAGTCGTAGGTAGGGCAGGTGCAACGCCCATAAAAGGCGGGGTCGAGCAGCTGACTGACGCTAAAGCTCTCTTCCATCGTCCGCTATAGCCCTCGCAGCTGTTCCGCTGTATTCCCGAGCAAGAGGCAGCCTGATGTGTACTGGTACAGTGCCTCGGGGTAATTCCCGAGCAGCTACTCAGGCACAATCCCGAATTTATATGTTGATAAGGGCAGCTGAGTGAGAGGTGATTTGCTCTGAATTACCTTGGCCCCAGCAGAAACCTGATTCGCTAATACGCAACTACAGGTACGGGAGTGGCGCTCGTTCTACTCGGCCACATATTGCCAACACCTAACCGCTAATAGACCCTGAAATCCTGCAACTGATACCGAAAAGCTGGGTTGTCTCACAAGACATCGTGAAACTTCTAAACTTCTTCTTGCTTTCCACTTTCAACAAGATTAGCCTCGAATCGACTCGAATCGACTCGACTGACTGCTGGCAACTCCTCGTTCAGGGTAGCACAGCCACTAATAGACCCCCGTTACCGCCACAAATCACCGCCAAACCGCTCACCGTAGCGTCGCTATCCATGCCTCGGTATAAATACAATACGCACTGTAAATCTCCATTCCAGGCTTGGCAGCCCGCTAAACAAACAATAACAGTCGTACCACATCCGCTGAGGTCATCGTGCAGCTTTCCCTCCCTCCTCAACTCTTGGGCTTTGCGAATCAAACGGGATTCCTGCCCTCGGAGATTACCGCACTTCACCGTAGGCATCGCCATCCTCTGGAATATATTTGTCTTGCCATCCGTCATTCCCACTCTTCTAGCCTTTTCGTCTCTCGACCTAGTTTGTCTTTCAAACGAGGCACTGCTTCCGATGCCGTCGCCACAGCCATAGCTCTCCTCGTCACTATGCCGCAATCTCCAGATCCCCTTAGCCATGGCCCGCCACCGCAGGAGGCTAGGAAGACGGCCAAGCTGGGCTTGACCTCGGGCGTCTTTATTCCTGTTTTTCTGAATATTCTCAGTATTCTCATGTTTCTGCGTTTTGGTCTAATCTTGGGTCAGGTTGGCTTCCTCGGCTTTCTAGGTATGACCCTCCCAGCACTCAGCCATACTATGCTGTAAGATACTGGTGCAAATACTAATCATATTCGCAGCCTTGATGCTCACCGCATACTGCGTTGATTTACTCACAACTCTTTCCCTCTCTGCCATTGCATCCAACGGAGAAGTCAAAGGTGGTGGTGCTTACTACCTGATATCGAGGTCCCTCGGGCCTGAATTCGGCGGCTCCATTGGCATACTGTTCTTTCTCGCACAAGCTCTCAATTCTGCCATGAATTGTGTCGGTCTCATTGACTGTATACGCCTCTATGTTGGCCGCAGCTTCCCACAGGGCTATTGGACGAGCTATGCACTGCAGACTGCAGCTCTCGCACTCTGCACTGGTCTCTGCCTTTTGGGTTCAGCCGTCTTTTCCAAGGCCTCAAATGCCTTGGTCATCATAATGACACTGTCAATAATCAGCATTCCTATCTCCGCCGTGTTCAAATCGCCCTTTCGAGACTTGGAAAATGGTGTGGAATTCACAGGCTTTAGCTTGCAGACACTTAGCAGTAACATGCTTCCACCAACCAATAGCGCCGTTTATCAAGGCGTAACGACTTTTCGTGACTTGTTTGGAATTCTTTTCCCGTAAGTTAATGTACACCGACTCATCCTGCGACTTGCTAATATGACCCAGAGCTACATCTGGCATCTTTGCTGGTGCTTCCATGTCTGGCGACTTGAAAAACCCAAGTACCGCCATTCCAAAGGGCACACTCTGGGCCATGTTTGCGACTTTTATCGTGTACTTGGTCGTCATAGTATCTATGGCGGCCTCTACCACCCACGCTTCTTTCCTGGCAAATGCAAATATTCTCTCCGCCACCAGCCTGTCTAGTCCAGTCATTTTCGCCGGCGAATGCGCCGTGACATTCTTCTCTGCGACGATGGGAGTCATTGGTGCCGCCAAACTCTTTCAGGCGCTTGCGAAAGACAAACTGCTGCCTGGGCTGTCAATCTTTGGAAAGGGCACGAAAAAGGCGGACGAGCCTATTCTAGCTGTTCTCTTGACATATGCCATTGCCCAAGTGGCCTTGCTGGCAGACTTGAATCAAATCGCGACATTGATTTCCATGGGCTATCAGGTATGTGTACAACATAAAACCAACCGTACATTTGCTAACAGGACAGATGACCTTCTTCGTTATGAACCTGGCCTGCTTTCTACTCAAGATTGGCTCCGCCCCCAATTTCCGACCTGGCTTCAAATTCTTCAGTTGGCAGACGGCACTCCTCGGTAGTCTTTTGTCTGCTGCGGCCATGCTCTTCATCGATGAGACGTATGCCGCCATGGCAATCTGTGTATTAATTGCCACATTCCTCATCATTCACTACCTGTGTCCCCCGAAGCGATGGGGCGATGTGTCCCAGAACCTCATCTACCACCAAGTGCGAAAGTACTTGTTGCGTCTGAAACCCGAGCATATCAAATTCTGGCGCCCACATATTATTCTTCTCATCAACAACCCAAGGCGCCAAGCTCGACTCATTCAGTTCTGCAATTCTCTGAAAAAAGGGTCACTCTATATTCTCGGTCACGTCATTGTTACGGACGACTTCAACGCCGGTGTTCACGAGGCGCGATTACAGCAACAGGCCTGGACAAACTACATTTCCGAGTTCTCCAGGATCAAGGCATTCGTGCAACTTACCATGTCGCCAACTATTAATTGGGGTGTCCGAAACCTAATTCTGTCCGCTGGCTTGGGCGGCATGCGCCCAAATATTGCCGTCATCGGATTCTACAACTTGGATGATCTGAGGCAAACGAACCCAGATGTTTCTATCCCAGAACTGCCACAATCTCCCGCAAAGAAAACGCTTAAACCACTCAAATCTTCCGAGGATAGGGTTTCGCTCAAGAGGCGTCGCGGCGATACTTCAGCCAGGCTTTTGGAAGGTGCCTTGCCCACGGATATCATTCGGACCGAGTCAATGATGAACGTCACAGAATACATGACTATGCTTGAGGACTTGGCTCTCAAGTACAAGCTGAATGTCGCAGTTGCAAAGGGATTCGAGAAGCTCGAAACACCGCGCTCCGACGCATCCAACACAAAAAAGTACATAGATCTCTGGCCAATTCAGATGTCTGCAGAGGTAACGGCCGACGGCAAGAATATCGTGACCACAAACTTTGATACGTACACTCTCATACTCCAGCTTGGACACATTCTGCATTCCGTGCAGACCTGGAGGAACGTTTATGCCGTCCGAGTCATGGTTTTCGTCGAATACGAAAGCGAAGTCGAAGAAGAGCAGGCTCGTGTTAAAGCCTTGCTAGAAAAGCTCCGTATCGACGCTAGCGTGTCAGTGTTTTGGCTGGCTTCTGGCAGCCTCAAAACCTATGAGCACATTATCAACGGAAGTATTGGAGATGTTGACACGCGAATCATTGTCAATGACGCATTGAAGGACGAGGAGTGGTGGAGTGAATTGCACCTGTATCGTGGACGAGCCGACATGTCCGAAAGCCAGGATATGACCCAAATCACACATATCCTTGACTCTACATCGGGCCGCCGTGGCTTACACAATCCACACGAAGGGTCCGGTTTTGACCAACGTCGTGCCAGTGTCGTAGCTGGGATGGCTGAGATTCCCAAGAAACCTGACCTGGCTACTCTATCCAAAATGGGCGTCAGCATGGGGATCCATACACACCACCTCAACGACGAGGTTTTCGATGAATCAGACTCGGAGGACTCAACAGACAGCGAAGATGAAGATGCAAAGAGAGAAGTGGATATACCCGCGCCCTATAGCTACCCACATCCTTCGACACCTTATCCGTTTGCTGAGGGAAAGAGGCAGGCGGAGCAAAACCCTCTGCTTGAGGGCACTTCTAATCGGCGTGGACGATCGCACTTGAAGGATCATTCGGGAGGCTCTTCTGCACAGAGTGAGGCCGCCACGCAGCCTTTGATCCAAACTGTGTCGTCTGGCGGCCCCTCCTATGGCACAATCGCAACATCTTCAACATTGCTTCAACCCGAATCGAGCTTTGACCTCCCCCCCCGGGTGTCCAAGGTCCCCGAGTTGTCACGAATCGTGGCAAGCGACCACTCGACACCTGAACCTGGCGCTCGAGCAACGGACGCGACGGACATGCTCGCCCAATTCCCGACACTTGAACCCCTGCTCGCGCCTAGCCATATGCCTACTAGCAAAGCAAGCTCACGACCCTCCAGCCCGAACAGACAGGGAACAAAGACTCCGAGAAATGGCACCAATACCCCTGTTAGACCCGGAATCTCGCGCCAGTCCTCTGCTGTCAAGTTTTCCAGTCGCCCTGTCCCCGAGACGACCGTCACTGGCGAGGACTCGCGCCTCACCTTTGCCCAGCCGACGACGAATGACGCCTCGGGTTCAGACACGCCACGCCCCGCGCACTCACGTCAATCGTCCCTAGGCAGGTTTGCCAGCCGACCCTCAGCGGAGAAGCGTCCATACCTGCCCGACGGCGGCGGCAAGACCATCACTTTTGCAGAGACCCCCGTCTACCAGCCGTCCTCGGGCCCATCGACGCGCCACCACTCGCGCCACGGCTCGCAGTTTTCCTACTTTGGCGACGTCACCTACGACATACTCGGGGTCAAGGACGCGGCGTACCATGCGGCGGCCAGCGACGTGGCCGGCTCGCCGTACTCGACGCAGAGCGTGGCACTGTCATTCAACGACTTGCCCAGCCGTGCGCAGCACCTCATCCTCAATGAGCTGATGCGGCAAAACTCAAAAGACACGGCGGTGCTGATGAGCACGCTTCCGATACCGGCAGATGGTACGAGCGGTGACGAGGAGGCGACGGTGCGGTACCTTTCCGACGTCGAGGTGCTGTGCGCAGAGCTGCCGCCTACACTGATGGTCTTGAGCAACAGCATGACTGTGACTGTGAGCTTATAGGTGAATGTATTGATCTATTTTTTCCGTCTCCTCGACATATTGTGGCATCTTTATCCTGTAACTTATGTTGGCTGTTCCGGAAGGGATCTCTACGCTCTGAAGCGCTACATTTAGATAGATTGCATAGCGAGCGATGTCAAGTTAAATAGAATTTTACTTCTCTTTTAGATAGTCTTCTGTTCTGTCTGTCTGTTTCTTCTGATGTATTCTAATCTTTATGTCATGTCGTGTCGTCTTTGTAAAAACCAATGTCGTCGTAAATGCTGGAAATGCCAACCGCCTGCTCCCCATGTGTCTCTAGCTCGCCTTTCTTTGCGCACCCCTTTCATTCTATATTTTATACATCCAAGTACAACTTTTATAATATTCTCTTGACGACCAACTTACCGTCGCCATTTTCCACCTCCACGAAGCCGCCCGCCTTGATTCTCTTCTCCCACTTTGCGCTCTCGCACCGCGCCAAAATCATGGTCATGCGCAGCGCCGCCTCGTCGCTGCTCGCGTGCTCCTGCTGCTCGCCCGCCACGGGCGTGAACGTCCAGCGCCCAAACGCCCAGTTGAGAATGTAGCGCTGTGCCGGGCTGGCGCCGGGCGCGGGCACGTCGGCGTCCGAATTGCGCGGGGGTGCAGAGAGCGTGGCGACAGCCTTGATGCGATACACCTCATCCTTGGGCGCGGCGGCGAGCAGCGCCTGCAGTTTGTCGGTGGAGATGGTCACGCGGCCGGGGATTTCGAGGGAGAGAACCACGACCTCGCTCTGGTGGTCGTGGTCGTGGGTGCCGTTGGCGTGGGTGCCGTTGGCGTGGGTGCCGTTCGTGTGGTGGACGTCAGCACTTTTGACGTCACCGTCAGTGAGCTGCTGCGCGAGGCCGCCATCGATTCCAAACACGAGATCCATGTCGACAAAGCCCTTGTCGCTCTTGACTTTGGCCACGTCCACGTCCAAATCGCCCACCCTGTCCACGCATTCCTCGTAGCGGTCCTCGCCGGCCGTCTCCCACTTGTTGAACACAATCAGATCCGTATATCGTGCCTGTATTTTCGCCGTGTAGCTGGTGTCCTCGTAGCCCTCCCAATTTTCCACGTCAATCACGCTCACGACGCCATCTAAAATATAACCGCCCGTCTCGCGCGCTAGCCGATTCACCTCGAGGGCCAGCGTCGCCGGAAATGCGGACCCGCTCGTCTCGATGATGATGCGGTCGGGCGCGACAGTATCTCGAAGCTCGGCAAGGGCTGGGCCTAGCTGGCCGACGAGGTTGCAGCATATGCAGCCATTCAGCAGCTCCTGCACGCCCGAGATGGCGGCGCTGGAGGCGAGCTGCGAGTCGACGGCAAGGTCGCCGAATTCGTTTTTGAGAAGAGCGAGCTTGTAGGAAGGGTTCTTGCGGCATAGCTGCGGGATGAGGTTGAGGATGAGGGTCGTTTTGCCGGAGCCGAGAAAGCCGGTAATGATGGTGATGGGGATGGGCGCCATTTTCAGAAGGGCAGATGGGACGTGCGAGGGCGCTCTGCCAGGGCAATGGTAAAGAAAATCGAAAACCGGTAACGCGTATGCAAAAAGGAATGGACGCCTCGAGAAACTCAGCGTTAGAGTGGGTGCGTGGTCGAAGTAAAGTTCAAGATACGGTCAAGAAAACGGGTCTCGCACGCTGATGTGCCCCTCCAAGAAAAATATTGGTGATTGTTGGCCGAAATGGAGGGGCAGGATCGGCCATCTCTTGACGTCATGCCGTCACGCAACTTTTATCCTGAATTCAAGAAACCGATTTATCAAGCTTCTCAACGGCTTTCCAACGTCTTCTTCTACGATTCATCATTCTTTTACGATTCGCTGTTGCAATCTTCTCGGGCCACTACTCCATTTCCATCACCATGGCCCAGCAAACAAACGACAAAATGCAGCCACCGGCGGACAGGCCATACAAGAAACACCTAGACGAGGCGGCGAGCCATCAGACGGAAGACTACCGAGAACCGAGCACGGTTCAAAAAGTCGTCGAAAAGGGTAAGAGACGAGGTGCAATGGCAGAGCGGTAGATGTGCTGACGAGGAACAGTGTCGGAGTATATTCCTGCAGCGTCCGGGCCATTGCAGCAACTGACGGGACACCCAGCGCCGGCCAAGACGGAAGAGGCAGAGACGGCGCCTGCGCCGGATCCATCGCATCAACCAGAGAGACCAGTGCATGATGAGCATATTGAGAATTTCGTGAGGGAGCAGCATCGTCAGGATGGGAACAAGATCTTACAAGGGCACAAGCAGTAGCCGGCTGAGCTGTAGGCAGATGAAGATTGGCCGCAATCCAGTTTTGTACATTTTTGACGCATTTTACTGTTCATCTGTTTGGCATTGCTCTGGTTGAGACTCGTCTCCAGTCAGCGGCTTCGCGACCGCGTACGGTGCTGCAGACCATCAATATTGTGCCGCATCTAACAGTGCGTGATTGGGCAGCCATCTGGGGTTATATAGTGCGCAGAATACTCTTAATTACGAGCAAATATGCCTACAATGACACAAGAGTCTTCACGGTGATGAAATGTCCCCCCTTCTTGGCATTATCTCGCCTACGGAATCGGGAACGAAAGAATCGAACCGACCTTGCGAGAAATTTCCTATATCCAAGGGTTTCTTCTCTTCTGAGCGAGTTTTCGAGAGAAAACTGGCAACGCGACACCGTGGGAAGTTCTGGGTGAAGGTCGTGGCTGCTCAGTGGCTTTTTGATGAAGAAAAGAAAAGAAGAAATGGAACAAGTCTGGCGCGCTGAATGGGGATTTTATAGAGCGAAAACTGGTTTGCGGTGCGTGATGGCAGTATTCCGAGCTAGTCTGCTTTGGGATGGCTCGGTCGCGAGCGGCTCATGCTGAGTTTGGAAGGAGCCGCTTAATCGCGTCAAGATGTTTTGCCCACGTCAGAACGATTATGAATCTCACGTTTTGTCCGAATTTTGCAAAGAAGCGGCCGAGACCACTGGAGAATGCGCACAGCCGTTGGCTGACTTGTCTGACCAACGCCAAGAAGCTGCTAGGCTGCGTCATTACTGATGGTCAGTCTCGCTGCTGTATACGGTTCAGACTGGATTATAATGGTGGCAAATGTTACATCACGCTATGCAGTCTGACATTGAGGCCGTGATCCAATTAATCCTTGGCAGAGGCGCTGATGCCACATTACAAGTACCTGTGATCTTGGACATGATGAGTGATGAATATATCCACGGTAAACGAAAGGACACGGCAGAGACTTGCTTCTCTACTTGGTTTGGAGACCTAAAGAAGCTGTCACGAATGAACACCCATAACCAGTGAGTTCTAATCAGGCCTTGTATTTTGAAAGATACTGTTCCAGCCCCATGATTAAGGCTTGTGTAGCCCCTTGCCTAGCAGCTCCTCCCCGACCTCCTTGACCAGCTTCTCATTTGGAAACGCCTTCTTCTTGCAGAGGACCGTCTCCTTGGCGTCCAGTGCGCGCAGCAGATCTGCAAGGTCGCCGTTGAGATCGGTGCCGAAGACGAGGTGCCCGAGTGACAGGAGCATGCCGCGCAGCGCCTCGGCTGACTCACCCTCGCGCTCCACGGCCTCAACCAGCGCCGCTGCCAGCTCCACCTCCTCGGCGGCGGAGAAGCGCGCCGGATCCCCTTCCCTGCGCCGCTGGCGGTTCGTCAGTGCGAGGTTGAACAGGAGCGACGCGGCGGCGACGCGCGTGTTGCTGTGGTGGTCATCGAGGAAGCTCGACGAGACGAGCGTCGCCATCTGCGCGCGGATGCCGCTGTCGCCAAACACGATGCCGGGAAACAGCGGCGTGGAAAACATGTTGCACACGGCGTGGAGCGTTACGAGACGCATTGAGTACGGACAGCCGGCGCCCTTTTTGTTCACGTACCGGATGATGGCGTCCATGGTTTGAAAGTCACGCTCCTCGGCGTAGTAGGCGCTCACGCGCGGGTCCGTCAGCGTGGCGCGGAACAGGTCGATGGCAGTAAAGACGACATCGGGCGCGAGCTTGTCCAGGGCGCCGCGAATGCATTGTCCGAGGCCCAGCAGGCCCGGCAGCCGAATGTCTGCCGGGTTGTGCTTGTCGCGGATTTCGAGGAAGCTCATGACGGCTTGGATTTCTGGAATAAGGCTAAACTCGCCCATCTTGACGTGCAATTTACTCAGAGGCGGCGTCTTGGGATACAAAATGGGCTGCGCATTTGGTGAAAAGTTGGGTAGTTGTAGTCTGTCGTGAGCGTGTAACTGTGCGCCCATCTGCGTAAGCAGCTGCGCGTTGCTCTGGAGAGTCTGTTGGTCAGCGCCGGTCCAGCGCTTGAACTGCTCGCCGCGGAAAAAGGCGATGAAGGTAGGCGTGGCGGTGATTGTGTATTTGGCGGCGATTTCATGCGCGAGTGAAATGTCGACTTTGACAAAGGCAAGTTGGTGTCCGTAGTGCTCAGCCAGCTGGTCATAGAAGGGATATAGCGCCTTGCAGGGCGGGCAGGTGGGCGATGTGAAGAAGACGATCGAGGCTGCCTTTGCAGACTGGGCGAGAAGTTGATGGTAGTCTTCGATCCTAACGGGGTTGTGAACTTGGTTAAGCCTCTTAGGCTTAGTTGCGCTCGCCGCCGTCTCGCCCAAGCCGAGCAAGCCGTTTCTCCGGGCGTTCATGCCCTGAGTGAGCCCGGGCAGCATCATGCGACCCATGGGTGAGTCTAGCACAGCTTGCGGCATGCTTGATATGTGTTCTGGGATACCTTTTCCGAGAAGAAAGTTGGAAAAGGAGTCTGTGAAGTTATTACAGTTGTGGTTGAATAGATCGTATGCCTGGGGCGGCGTTAACAAAGGCACATCTGTATTGCTCGGCGACGGGGTTTACCTCGGCAGTGTAGATGGATCTCACTGAAGTCAGATAATCGTGTATCACATCCATGGGGAGTGATGTCGTGCCGAGTAGCAGCCGCTGCATAGGTCGGCCCAGGTGGGATGAGCCTGGGACGATCTCGACGATGCCGCCATCGTAGACGTATTCAGTGCCGCGCAACTCTATAGATGTATGGTAGATGGCGTCAAGCTGAAAGCCCAAGATGCTCAAAGACATGTCCTTTGCCAGCCCACGGGACAAGTCGTAGACCAACAGGTGGACTTGCATGCCATTAGGCCCGTCCATGTGTATTGGTATTTAGTCAATGCGGGGAATTTGGCAACCGAACAAGAAGTCGTGAACTACGGGATGATGAGAATGAAGCGCAAAATGGAGCGAGGCTATGGCAGGCTGAATCGGAACAGCTTGGGGGACGGCAGCTAAATAATGTAGCGGGTTTTTAGGCAAGGCAGCAGGCGGGCTGCGTTGGCGCGGGACGCTTTGTCGTCACAGCATCCAGTTGCAAGTGGCAGCGGACAAGCCGCTGTGGTTGGCGGAGTGGCGAGTGCTGGCGCCGCATGTGGCGCAGCGAGGTGAGCGCACATGATATTTTTTCTATGTTTCAACGACCAAGATATTGAGTGGTAGGTTGATTGAACAAGACTGTACGAAACTCGAGCCGGTAATGAATGCCCTTTTGGCTAGTACTAAATAATAATACGAGATGTGGGCGCTACGGCAACTAGGATTAATTGGTAGGCGATCTCCTCCTCGGAACTGGGCAAAATTCACACAGGGGATACGGTGATCGATGAGGCAGCTATGGTATTATTAAGATACTGATAGGGATTCTAAACAGTTTGAAAATATTTATTTCTCACAAAAGCAAAGAGCGAGTTTGGGGAGGATGGCTGTGTTTCGTTTTGTTAGTTAACGAGCTACTGCCCTTTGTTGATGATAGCAAGTGGGGCGGAGGAAGAGGACACCGCTATAAATTAGGCCGATGATCACTGTAAACTGCAGTGGTCTACCCGCTCGAACGCCCCTGGGACGACGCAATTGTGCGCTGCCGTGGTGCTGCCTGCTTGCCTGCCAGGGGGACCGAAACAAAACGGCGCTCGTCGATGATTTGATCACGGCTGCGAACCAGAACAACAAAAGCAAATATGCTGAAGATACCAGTTTAACTAATTCAGAGAGACGATTTTGTCTTGTGTAAAATAACTTATTTCGGTTATGATTCTAATTGTCCTAAAACGAAGGTGGCTTCGCAAGACTGGTCTTTGTTTTGTCCCCCCCCACGCACCTGCTTTCTGCCAGTTGCTTGGCCGGCCAAAGAAAAATAGCACTAACTAAGCCAAGGTACTCCCAAAAAGAAGGGACGTCACGCATGAAGCCCGCCTCGCCTCTCTCTCCTCCCACGTTTCGCCCCGACTCGTTCTTTTCTAACCCTTCCCAGGGCTTCCTAACCAAGTCTACTGTACGCCGCTTTCCGTTTTGGACCCTTCTTCTGTGCCATTTCTTCACGACAATCTTTGGATCCCGCAGACCCAATCGCACGACTGCTGCAAACGCGCGAACATCAAACCCCCCCCAACGACGTCCACCACCCCGGCCCAAGCCTTCTTATCCCTATTTCCAACGTCAAATATCTCGGTCACTCGGCCACGCAACCGACAGCGCATCAACATCACTCTCGTTTTTACCGCTGCCGATCCATTCTGTACTTCCTCACCCGAATTTGACTTGCAGTCTCTCGCCCGCCGGCACACATTCGATTTCTCTCGCTCCTCTGCGCCGCAGCAGACGACGCCCATGATGCGCCTCACCGCCGACATACCAGGCAGTGCCACGCTACTCACGGCTTTTGCCCTACTCAACGGCATCGTCGTGCACGTCCGTGCCGCCGACGAAAATAGCTCGAGTACCTCGGCCTCCAGCTCGGCCTCCAGCTCGGCCTCTGCCACACCCAGCCGAACCGGTTCCGGGTCGTCGTCCGCTTCCGCCACGAAGACCTCTGATACCAACACCGAAGGCGCCGGCCTCACCGGCCTCCCGACACTCACCAACATTGCCGCCATACCCACCTACCCGCCGCCTGCCGTCCCCGATACCAAGGACGCGCCCTTTATGCAGTCATCCAGCGCCCCCGAGGGTACCGTCTTCATCGCCGTCGGCGCCATCCTCGGCGCCTTCTTTCTCGCCGTCCTCATCTGGCGCGCCATTGTCAGCCTGCTCCTGCACCGCTCAGTCGAGCGCGCTTCCAAGGCCCAGCACGTCGCCAACTCCAAAAAGTCGTCGGCCGCCGCCGCCGCCTTTCCTGCGCCGCCTGCGCCCTTTTACAAGTACACGGACCAAGAGTCGACGCGCTCCCTCGGCCAGAGCCCCCGCCGCGCCAACCGACGCTCGACGCGCGGCCCCGATCCCTCTAATAACCCCAGCCAGTCAAACCTCTTCTTCTCCCCAACTGCCACCAACAGCGGTGCCGCCGGCAACCGCGGCTCTGCCTATCTGCCCTCGGGTTTCTATGCCGGGTCCGCCGCCGCCTCTCAACAGCAGAGCCAGTCTATCAGCATGGCTAATCTCAACCCGGCGTCTGGCCAGTACGCCAATGGCTCCCGCAACAACCTCGGTGGCTCCCCGCCTGAGTCTCCCATGTTTCACGCCCGTCGCGATGCCAGCAGCTCGTCGATAAACCTCGCCGCCCCCCTTCAACCCGGCCAAAGAGCCCCAAGCGCCTACCTTGAAGATTTACTTGCCGAGGACCCCTCAGCCTTTCCTCCACAAAGCATGTCAGGATCCCGACGATAGACTTAACCGCGCCATAGAGACCCGCCGCGCATCTCTCGCACATATAGCACCATATATATTTCAAAAGGGGCGTTCTATTCTTGAATAACGGTTGGATTCCTGTTTGCTCGTTTGTCATCTTTCTTTTCCGGAAAAGATGTTGTCTTGTTTTCTGCTATCACCCTTTTTTTCTATCTTTGCTTTTATTCTTAGGCACTTAGGCTAGTATTGCTGACTATTAGCTTTCAACTCTTCTTAGGAGACTAAGAGAGAGACCACGGGTTGTACCATAACTATACAGTAGATACTATTCGATAAGCAGATTAGTCTTACTTGACGTTTAATAATTAAAGCGGCCCACAGGCAGACATAGATTATTAGATCTACAACAGGTCATCTGGTCCTAACCTTATTATAGTTAGAGGTAACTAGTAGTTTAGTAGTAATAATAAGTCTTCTACTTAAGACTAGGTTAGTAGTTAATAAAATCATAAGTC
>JAPFSE010000698.1:0-18754 GCA_030777785.1 Beauveria caledonica | reverse complement strand
CCCCCCCCCCCGCATTGGCCAACGTTGCTCGTGCGTGTTGCCAGACAGGCAGGGCGAAAGGCAGCAAGCAGGGCACCCCTGATGCAGCTCGCCGGCGATCTGTTGCATGGATTGACTTCGGGTACACGGGTGATGCGCACGTTTCTCACCTTTTTGTTCCAGTTTGAGGTGGGTTGCGGCACGCACTTGGCACGTCAGTCTCTGTACAATGGCGCACGCATGTGTATCACCAAGTATTAGCAAACAAGAACGCCCTTTTTTTTTTTCTTTTTTTTTTTTTTAAACGGGTGATGCGCCTCCCTAGCTGTCTCAACTGCATCACGACTCGTTTGGCGACTCGTTTGGCGACTCGTTCAGCGACTCGTTACATGGCTTGATGAGAGCTGAGTTGTGATAGCCTCCTGTTTCCAACTACAAGACTACAACATTATTTATAACTTACAGCCCCGCAACTCGTGCTTCCATTTTTCGTCCCACAGCAGCAAGTTTCATTGTTCATTGTACATGATGTTTGACGGCAAGTCAGTCAATAATCGCGAGCATCGACTTCTTCTTGCAGCAAACGAAAACCCTCGGGAGCTAAACTGTACACTCTCTCCCGTAGGGTAATACAATACACATGGCTCCTTGGAAAACCTGTCATCTACCTTCCGCTGGCTTTGCTTGGGCGATCATCATGAAAAAAGGTTTATATGCACCTAAAGAGGCCACATTGTGCGTTGCCTATCCCTACCGACAGAGAGGGGGGGGTGCAGTTGTAAGCGCGGTTCCGTTCCGCCCGTCCTTGTGAAAAGGTTTACTGTAGGAAATAAGAAGAAAAAACGACAGATTGCATGCCGACAGAGATACACACCCTCTTTGTCGCACAGCACCGACACCCCACAAACATGTCACAGTGAACCCATGACAGAACAACGTGTTGACCTGTCACCGGCTCGGTACGCCCTACATCCGCTACCACATATTCCCCGCTCGATATCGTTTCTTTTGATGAAAATTAAAACATCACATACCAAGCAAGGTAATATCGTGATCCGAAAGCCTCGTTCCCCTTGGGGTGCCCTTCTGCAATGGCAATGCGAAAATGGCCTGACTTTGACCGGCGCCATTCTCCACGTACTGGCATTCAATTGACCATAATTTGTGCGGCTCTGATTCCGGAGCATGGGTGCATGGCCAGCTTGTGAGATTCTCGGCGTTTCAATATCACCGGGGCCGTTCCTAGGCCGTCTCTATTCTCCGTAGTCTCTTTTCTCTCTGACGGTGCTAATAAAAAGCGCCCCATTGGCGTATTCTATCCACAATGTCCATACTTGGCAAGGAACCTACATCTTAGCTTTACTGCTAATCTTCTGGGTACCAACTAGGGTTCAGCTGACAACCCCTGTTCTGTACCAGTATTCATGTGTCGCCGACCCAGGCTGGACAGCGCAGGACCGACGAGTTACCAAGTTAGCCACGAAAGCCAAGCGCCCAACACAGATGGCGCTACTATATTATTGGCTCTAGTCAAACACTGGAGCCTTTGCATATTCAAAGGAATGCTTACCGATCGAGCATGACTATACGAGTGGGTTGCGCCCCAACGATATAGCTACAGTAGTGTATATCTCTGGGGGCAATGCCTTTGACAAGACGTACCGCTCCCCCAAGACCGTTTGCTTGTCTTGCCCGTCATGTCTCACTTCGGGGAAGGAACGAGCTGCTCTGCGATTTGGCGTCCAAGCGCAGGGCTGAGCAGAAAAAAAAAGAAAAGGTTAGGGGGTGATGAAACTCTTCTGTATCAGTTGGCGAAAACGTGGCAGCCACCTTCTGCTAGCAAGCTAGCTGCACATCCCACGGCACGGAGACAGGGATATGAGCGCGGAGCTTTTTCCACATTCTCTCTTTCTCCTGATCCTCTTCATTTCAGACTTGCCCAGCCCTAGTCTGTGCTAGCGATACGGGGCAATGCCGCCACTAGTTAATATGCTTGCTCCCCACAATCGTCTGCCATTATTACAGAGTATGTACTTATTGAACAACTATGAGAGGTAAACAATCGTAGCTGGCTCAGTACGTAGCCTACGAGAGCTAATGTGTTCCTGAGCCGGTTAGCCGGAAGACGCAAGCGCTTTGAAACGAATGCCTGGCCTGCCTGTAAGCCAACCCGCCTCCTGGGCAATATCACAATTATGATGGAAGTTGGGGCAAGCCTGTCAAGCTGAAGCTTAAGCACTCAAAATCGCTGCCCTCATCGGCTAATGTTTTTGTGCGCCGTCTCGTTCGTGACCATGATAGACCAGCAGGCTGAGATGCCTTGCCACCAACAGTCATCACCAATAGCTTTCAAGCTACCCAGTCTCGCAGAAGAGGGTCGAAAAAATTCCAAAAGTTGAAAGGAGAAAGAAGCGATCCCCGAGCCTAAGAACCAAGCCAGGTTCCCCGTACCTCTGAGGTACAGCTTTTGTACATTGGCTTCTTCATATCAGCTTGCTTCGTCCACAGTTGTGCAGCCAGACAGAACCTGTTCCCTAGCCGCCTCTCGAGTTCGGCGAAGGGTAATATTCGTACAGCGAGAGAATGGATGTGCTTACAAAGAGGGCGGAGTGAGGACAGTCCTCACACCACTATAATTAAAATGTGTGCGCACCGCTGATCCTTGTGCGCCACCTACAGGTAATCTGTAGAGCAAGGCCCGCCAATGGCATGGCAATACGGATAGAGCTTCTTGATTGGGACTCAAGGCCTTGGCTGGATGCTTGTGATTGACCAGGTAACCGAGATATCCAGACATTCTATTATGCTTTATGCTCATATTATACCTCCGTATGGTACGCAGTAGTGCCAGCGGCTTATTAGGGACCAATGTTGCTGCTGTAAGCTGAGCTGTAGTGGGCTGTCATCAACGCATCTAGTTTCAGAGGGGTCTGTTCCTCTCGACTTGAAATCTTCAAAGTCAACAGTGTAAACCATAACTGTGCTTGGCGCCGATTCAATAGCCGGTAGATCTGCTTTGTAGGCCGTGCGTCAAATCAGCGCAAAGACTAGGTGGACGCTCTTTCAGCTTTCGAGGGCACCAGTTGGAATGAGATAATGAGACGAAACAGAATGGGCGCCCACAGAGAGTAGATGATCTCGGAATTCGCAACGCGCAAAAGGGCTGGCATTGACGGCTCGCTCCACTGGGTTATCTCGCTTCCAGATGGAAGAAGTCTAGAAGGCATCCTTGAAGATTATAGGGCTCCATGCCGCCCACTTGCTGCGCTGGCAGATGCGAGCTCCCCTCAGACACTCCGATGATCGATCAATTTTGCCCAGAACAGTTCCAGTGTTTGGGTCGAAAGAGAGGGGGGAGGGGGTGTAAAGTCTGTGGATATTGTGATTAATGATTCATTTGTTTTTCGTTTCGGCTTATTGAGCGCGGTCCTCGGCTTTCTCGTGAGCTGATGATTGCGGGCCACAGAGAAGAGAGGCTCCTCTCGCGGGTGCTTGACTCGAGCATCAACGGGAGCGGCGGCCACGCCCCCCCCCCCCTTTGTTGACGGGAGGGCGCGCCATGCCTGTCCCTTTGTGGTGCAGGGGGGGGGCGGTCAAAGCCAAAGCCAAGAAAAAAAAATGATGTTCGATGGGAATCTTTCTCGGGTTCCTTCTTTTTGGCTTGGCGCTGCTCACGAAGAGAGGGGGGTGGTCGACAAGCAAGCAAGCAAGCGCGGTTAGGACAAATTTATGCATGAGCTGGTGACGACCAAGAGCCCACTCTTGAAACACTGCCCTGTGCACGAAAACGGCAAATCCTTGATGGAACTCGCTGGTGTGAGTGGACAGATTCCATCTACCCGCCTCCATCATGCGGCATTCGACTGGAGGCACGATGCTGCCGCGGTGTCAGGCCCTTCGGGGCATGGACAAACCCCGTTCTTGGTGGCGCAACTCTGTCTGAGGGCATCGTGGATTCGTGGGCTATAGTTACTGCAAATCCTGCTTCGAGGGAGACGGCTGATCCTTGTTGTTGATCCGCAAATCTCCGCAGAGGCGCATACGGCGCCAAGACAAAGGCATTTGAGTCAATGCAAATACCGACGTGCCAGCTCACAGAAGCCGAAGCCACACGTAGAAACGGCTGATTGTATACGTGACCAGGTTGTTGGTCCATTGTAACTCGGTAGTAGGATAGCATGACTCGAAAAAAACAGCACACGGGGCAGAGAATAGCGGACGGTTTCGTCTATTGCCGTGGGTTGAACCGGAAGAGTGTCGTGTGGGATGACGCTCGCTGCTCGTGTGATGCGGAGTTTGGTGGTCCAAAGAGATGTCATGATTCCTCCCTCCCAGAGCAATGTCGCAGCTGGCAGTACGCCGCCGTGTCGTGTTCTGGTCGACACATTGGAAAAGGAAGTAAACGAGCCGTTGAAGACGAGGCGTGTCATTGGTATCACGTGTAGCCTTACACCCATTGCCATAGCCGAACCAATGAAACAGAGAGCACACATAATTCAGTATCCCCAGCATTCAATGCTGCTGCTGAGTCACTGTTTCAAGCTCCAGCAAATTATGTCGCTCCAACATGGGCCTTGGACTCTCCGAAGATCGGAAGAGTGCTCTCCTGCTTGGGTCGCGAAAGCGTAATGAGTCGGGCAAAAAGCAATCATCGGAAAACCTCTACAGGGCGGATAACAGCCTTTACCAAATGTTGCGCACTCCAGTGTGGGACAAAGTTCCTTTATGTATCACGAAGATCTGCCATTACCGGAGCTCGCGCCTCAAACTATCTTGGCCGGAGCAGCCAGTCATTCAGGCCGTCCGTCTGCGGATGATGGGCACAACGCATCAGCGGTGCTCGCAAAGCGTACACGTGGACAATAAGATGGCGCCCTAGTCATTCGATGATTGGATTTCAGGGTTTCTGGTCCCTAGTTATTGCACATCACACTACCGTATGGCCGTTGCGCCCTCACCCAATGCAAGACACGGCTGACAGAAAGCAATTACTGCGACCTGGTACATGTAGCACTTGGACGTGACCATATGTGTTCGCATTAAACGAGACTTTATGCTAGTATGAGCACACTCTTTTGAATCCAGTCACTTGGTTTGCCGCTGACGGTGACTGGCCCCCAGGGCGGCGAATGCGACGGATGTCGTGTATTTCAGCTCTACTGCTGCGGTGCAACCTATGTACAGACCGCCATTGGCACAAGCAGCACACTGATTTCCTAAGCACTGTGTAGTCGCTGTATCTTACCGCTTCTCTGCTCAACGTTGGGGCGCAATCTACCTGTTGGGTAGAGAGGTCATTGCACGCGGCAGTGGTTCGTGAAAAGGTCTCCTTATAGACATTCTTGCACAGCTTGCGGCACTCTCGAGCCGAGTCTCGTTTGTCTTTGGGATGTCCCTTTGGAAAACCATGTTTTCTTCCCAGCTATATGATTCTCACAGTCACACCAGATGTTCGGCAGAGAACGAAATTCGGCGAAGCGCCGTCACAGTATTACAGGCACGTGGACAGCACAAGCTCACAAGTATAAAAGAATGCAGTCTTTCCATCAATCCGATATATTCTCCAGGTCAATGGCCGCCGTAGCTATATTCTCATCACAAAGCCTCGGTTCTTTCCCATTGTGTTCATCAGAGACTCACTCACCTGAACGACAACCTAGCTTTCGTCCAACACAGCTAGAAGCTGGCCGTCACCAACGTTTTGCTCGTCGCGAAGCCATCCGCATCCTGCTTCAATCCGCCTACTTCAATCCGTCATTTGCTTCATTACCCGGTCACGAACCCAAACATGGAGGATCCATCCGTTGCCCAGCTCAAGGTCGAGCTCACGGCCACCGAGAACAAGCGCGCGGTGCTGAAGCAGGATTTCTTCAGGGTCCACGACAAGCTGAGAGAGAAGAAAGCCGAGCTCGATCGTCTCAAGTGCATCCACGACCCGAGCCCGACCTCGAACAAGTACCTCAAGAGCCTGGAGGTTGAGGGCGCGATTGCTGAGCTCATGCAGAAATCGGACGTCATCAATGAGGGGCTGCAGGAGATGGAGAATAGCATTATGCTGTTGAGGTATCGGATAGATACAAAGAAGTAGTTGTAAACTTGGAAATGAATTCGAGCTGTTGTCGAGAAGGAAGAGAGCGAATACATTCGAATGATGGGGTAAGAAGTGAGACTTGTTGATAGGAGGCGCGAGTTGGTATGTAAAGAAAGCCTGAAATGCACGATGCGAAAGTACAGTGTTTCTGCTCAGCAAACAACTATGAAAATGCGCATCATACTACCTACGGCAGCAAGCCTCTGTGTCACCAAATTCTGCGATGCTGCCAGTCATATTTCCTCCAGCAGTCAACACTCGAGCAGGTGCAGTCAACGACGCGTTTTCAAAGACAGCATCATGTATGGAAACATTTCTTTGCCACTGAAAATGTCTTTGGTTAAGCGGCGAGGTCAATACGGGCTGCGGTCGCTTCACAGTGAACTTGCTCCGTGGGCCATCGCATGAGACTGCGCTGCGCGTTTGCGCCCGTCTGCACATGACAGTTCTCCTATATATATCTAAATAGATAACACAGTTGGCATGTACGGCCACAGCCGAGTGATAAATCTGGATCCCGTCTGATCTCCGAGCGATAACCACTCGAGCGCCTGAGTAGTAGCTGGTTCGGTGACGACCAGCGAACGCCGGGTGCTGTACGTTTTCTTTTTTCTATGCTTTTTTTTCTTTCTTTTTTTTCTTTTTTCCCTTGAAATTGATCTCTTCGGAAAGTGATTATAGCTTTTGTATGTCTGTCAAGTGGTCACAGGTAGCGGGGTAGATGACACGCACGAGTGCTAGTCCATGATCTGGAATATATGCCTTGTCTCAATGTAGCATACAGTCTTTTATTTTAGCCTGTGTCGTCTAACTTTGATACTAACGACATGCGCAACAAGAAAATGGCAGCGATAGGTGCATATGCCTAGGAGAAATTGCTCAATGCTACCGAAAAAGGTCAAGCAAGCAGAGACCGACATGTGAGCGTACACAGTCATGTATAAGCAAAGAACAGAGGGGTATAAAATGGCACAAGATCCAGTAAAGTCAAACACACCGCACCAATTTACATCGTTGGCATGGCCGCCAAATACAGACTTTCCGTATTGGCTCCTTCAAGCCATCCAGCAAAGAAAATCCGAACAAAGGAAAAGTACAAGATATACAAGCTTGAGTAAGATCTGCGACGGGTACAAGACTGCCCTGACAGGGCTGTCCATGCGTCTCAGTCAGCTGGAAATGTAAAGATATTGACCCTCCTAGCTTGACTCATCGCGATGGCTGTTTGTTAGTCAATTCTGTTGTCCCTGAGTCTCGGAGAATGGGACTGAATCCGAGCGCATAAAAAGCCCAAAACGAGAACGACCTGATGATGAATAAGAATAGAGACAAATACCGAAAATAAAGCATGATAAAGGGCAAAAAAGCAAAGGGCCGCGAGGTCTTTGGTCTTGCTGGGCCGTGAGGCCGGAATCGACGTCTTTTGTTTGCTGTCTGTCCCCTGTCTCTGGAAGAGATGAGCATCTCCAAGAGGGGTTAGAAGCCTCGTAATTTTCCCACATCCGTCAGAAGACAATAGTCGTCTGGTGGCAGCCAGCTGCGGTCATAGGGGGTAGGATTCCATGAAGATTTTCGGAGCAAGTTGGGTACACGATGGCAATCACACGGGGAAGAAATGTGTACGGATGGCGTAATGGTCGTGGTAAATCGGCCTGAAGTCATGTCGCTAAACAGAATAAGCTCCGAGAGCTACAATCGGCAAAATTGGGAGACTTTGCGCAAAGCTTCAGTGTCGATGGCGATGGGAAGAGCTGTGATGACGTGAACTGCTGTGCTTGTGTGAAGTAGAAGAGGAGTGCTTGTGTGAAGTAGAAGA
Organism: Beauveria caledonica; assembly: GCA_030777785.1. Classification (NCBI taxonomy): domain Eukaryota; kingdom Fungi; phylum Ascomycota; class Sordariomycetes; order Hypocreales; family Cordycipitaceae; genus Beauveria; species Beauveria caledonica. Next base: position 10,868 of record JAPFSE010000698.1, on the reverse strand, counting down.
GGGGTGCTTGTGTCGGCTCGACGATCCGCTAGTCTCTAGACTTCGTTCCAGGTCCTCGACCCTCGAACGGTAGCCCTTGACAATGTCCTTAACATTGGCGATGCGATCAAAGTCCATTTCCAACTCGTCTAGCTGGCGCAGTATCTCAGTGTAGCGGGCAATCTCGGCGTCGGCGCCGTCGATGATGTTGCCGGCGCGGTCGTACTGGACCTGAGTGAACATCTGGGCCTGCTCGCTGAGGTACTGTATATTCTGCTCGATGCTGGCCATGAGGCGGTCAAAGTAGCGGCCGAGCGCGGCGAGCGACGAGCTGTCGAGCAGCAGCAGCCCCTGGCTGCTCGCCCTGCTGGCGGCGCGGGAGGAGCTGGAGCCGCCACCGCCGCCGCCGCCGAGGGCTGCCTGGCCTTGGCGCAGGAGCTGGATCTCCTCGGCCGTCAGACCCAATTGCGTGTCTGGCACAGCGTTTGTCGTCATGGCGGCGCGGCGCGGCGCGGGCGACAGGGTGCGCAGAGCGCCCCGGGCTCCGAGCGGGTAGATGGGCGGGAGTCGCGTCGGCGCCGGGCAGCAGCAGGACTATCAAAGTGCCAGGCCCGATACGGAGTTTTTTTATATATACGCCTCGGATGCCTGGTGAGCTGGCAACGCGATGCTGGCTGGGGAAGGGGCGGCGGCGGCTGAAATTGGCGGTTGGAGAGCGCAATCCGCGGGGAGGTCGTGATACGGCGGCGGCGGCGGGTGACGAGCGCATCAAGGCTGATTTATCGCTATCGGGGCATCGGACGACGAGCTGACGGGAGTGGATTCGGCAACAGCGGTAGGGTTCATGACCTCGAGTGGGCGACGGGGACGTCGACAATCATGATTCCTGTGCGTGGGTTCGGTGACGGGATTCGAGATTTGGCTGAAGAGGGGAAGGGCGAGAACCGCGCAAAGTGAATCACAAGCACCGCCGGCTGAAGATGCAGATACACCAGCGGCTGCACTAGCGCCAGGAAGGACGGAAGACGGCGCGATGGTGGTGGTTGTGGTGGTGGTTTTAGTGGTAGTGGTGATGGTGGTGGCGGCGGCACATGTTGGTCAGGCATGAAACTAGGGCTGGGTCAGACTTATTGGCGAGGAGGAGGCATCGCGAGCGCAGAGGGGTGGTGTCGTCTGTGGTGCGCGCCACCAGGCTAGCATGTCAGCTCTTTACAGGGTAACGTACACCAGGCTTAAATGTCTATACGATTCTAGAATATGACACAAAATTGAGATATTAATTATTTTTTTTGGCATGAATTGTGAATGAATGCGAAAAGTCTCTGAAAGTCTCAGAAAACGACCTCGCCTGCGTAGTATTAATAGTGCATACGCAGTGATACGGCAAGTAGCGCCGAAGCAAGGTGCCAAGTTTTAGACATTTGCTGGCGCCCGTTGGATCCCCTAATAGTACTTACTGTCCCGCTGAAACAAGCCGCCTTTTCCCTTCCCGACCAGCGGCGCCAGCTACGCTTTGCAGATTGGCCCAGACAGGCACGCGGCTGCAGGGGGCCGATATTTGAAATGCGCCGGTGGCTTAGTTTTGTCGGCAATTCGATACAGTGGTCTTGGCCCGTCTTCATCAGGCAACCGAGGGGCCCCTACAAGTAAGACAACCCCTCGTCTCAGGGTTACTGGTTGGAATTCGCGCCAAAGACCGCTGTAACGGAGCAATGAATACGCCATCGACTCGCCCCAGGTAGTGATGCATCATAGATAGGAAAAGGCTACATTGATATAAGCGCTGATTTCACATGTCTCATGTTTCTTTTGGTTCTCTTGTATATTTACAACCATTTTGAAGGGTGGTTTAATGATGCAGAGAACCAAAAGAAACATAAGACATGTGAATGATGACAATAATACGAAGAACAATGCAAATTGAAAAAAAAAAAAAAAGAAGAAGAAGAAGAAGAAGAAGAAGAAGAAGATAGCGAAGACGTCAAGATCGATGGCTTACAACTAGCTCTCTTCATGTGCAACGTGCCTGTGCCACTATCTATACAACGTTAGTAACTCACATAACATGTAGTCTCAGCCACCCTCAACTTTCAGCTTCCACTCCACACCTTATAAGCTCTTCAGTCTCCATGGACATCATCTTAGACGATCTCTTCTTGATTCCCCATGTACACGCCCCTGTCCGCGTCAGCCGCCCCAATCTTCACCACGATACCAACAAGGCGAAACAAGGCTGCATCAGCATGACCATGCACTTTCGTCCGTTCCCGTCCGTTCCCGTCCAGGTTTGAATATATTTGCACAAACTCCGGCGAGCTTTCGGCGGCGAGCGGAATAGAGATCGACCGCGCAGCCCGTGCAAGTCATCTCCCCTCGCAAGTTTTTGTACAGCTGCGCCATCTTTCGGGGCACGCTCGTAAGCACAATAGGTTTGTTGTTTGAGGATCTCGCAATCGCCACGTCATGTATCCCAGCGTATTCCTTGGCAGGTGTTTCGGGCCCTGCTCTGTAGGTGACGGGGATGCCTCTGCACAGTGTTCGGTGTGTGCTCCATGTGTTTGCTGTCTTTCACTGCTATCCAGAGCTGAACCTATAACCGCTTTCATACTACGATCAAAAGTTGGATAAATACTTGATTGTGCGAGACGCCAATTCAAACCTTGTCTGCGTGGCGTCAGTGAAGCCGTGTGTGGCTCTGTGGTAATTCTGGCGAGATCCGAAAATGGCGGCAGTTGAAAGATGATATAAAATCTTATTCTTCGCCCTGTTTTCTTATCGCTGTTACATTTTGCTCATCTTTAATGTGTAGACGAAAGAGACGTAAATATTACAACATATTCCAGGGTTTCGAGATACAGATACATTGACGATGCATTGTTTTTGACCCGAGCGTAGGAGTGATGGCGTCGGGACTGGTTAGCATCGGGTCTGGCGTCGCTGATGCGGGCCGGCACACGGCTTTTCACAAGACCTGTTCGCAGTGCATGCAATCTTGTAGGGAACCAATGTGTACACACATCCTTCTGCATCGTGGCGTCTAGCCGCGGTCAAACGAGGCAACGTAATCCGCTCCCGGTGCTGTCAATGTTACTTTGGCCCTGAATTTGAGTTCTATCATGATAAGATCCAAGCAAACGCGAAGCATTCAATACCGATCTGTGGACTAGAATACACTCGTCGTCCCGTTGCAGCTGTCGCAAAATCTCTTACTTTCCTGACTCTACCATGGCAATCTCGTTTGTTCTTCCTGCACACGCGGTTCCGTCAAAATCTTCTCAAGAGCTGTCGCTCATCCCCTCATGGCCGATGTCGCATTTCTTCACTTCTGCCCTCTAGCAGGCTGGTTCAAAGCTCGCCGTTGGCCTTGAGACTCTGCGCGCTGGCGACGAGCGCGTCCGCCACCCCAGCTCGTTGCGCGCCTTGGCATTGGACAAGGGGCGCGAGCGGCCAATCTCGGGCAGGATGACGGCAATTCCCTTGTCGAAGAAGCTGGCGATGTGAAGGAGAAACTTGGGGGCAGAGAGGCTCGGCACGCGGCGCGTGTCCGCGGCGGGCAGCTCGCGCTTGAGGTCAGCCGCCATCTGGCGCATGGAAATCTCAGGCTCGTCCGAAATGGCAATGTAGCGCTGGCCAGCGGCGCGGGGTGACTCAAGCGCCAGCACGTGCAGGTCGGCCACGTCGCGCACGTCGACGATGCCAAAGTTGAGGTCGGGCATGGCCGGCATCTCGCCCGACAGCAGCCGCCGCGGGATCTCGAGGCTCGTGTTGACGCCCTTGCCTAGCGAGGGCCCGTACACGAGGGCCGGGTTCACCGTCACCAGCTCAAAGGCGCCGCGGCCCTCGTCCGCGAGCCAGTCCCAGGCCGCGCGCTCGGCCAGCGTCTTGCTCTTGGGGTACGCGCCCACGGGCGACGCCGGATTCTGCAGCTCGCTCCAGTCCTCCTCGGTGAATGGGTGGTCGGCGCTGCGCGGGCCGTGGCCGTACATGATGGCCGCCACGGACGAGGTGACGACGACGCGCTTCACGGTGCCGGCCTTGTGCGCCGCCCGCAGCGCCCGCAGCGTACCCTCGCGCGCCGGCCGGATCAGCTCGTTCTCGTCCTTGGGATCGCTCGCGGGAAACGGTGACGCGACGTGCAGCACAAAGTCGACGCCGGTGCAGGCCGCGTCCCAGCCCGTCTCGCCGAGGAGGTCGACTTCTACGAATTCGATGCCGTTGACCTTGTCGTCGGCGACGCCGGCCCCGCGGATGGCCACCCGCACGTCATCGCCGCGCTTGAGCGAGCGCACCGTCGTGCGCACCTTGTAGTTCTTTTCTAATAGCTTGTGGATGACGTGCAGCGCAATGAAGCCGGAACCGCCCGTCACAAGGACCAATTTGCCGTCGGCCATGGCTGCAACGATCGAGTTGGTTGCTTTTAGTGGATGTTGGTAACGAGGTTGATGAGTTGGGGTGTTGCGTTACGGCCCAAGAAAAAAAAAGAGAAAGAGTAAATGTCAAGGAAACCAAAGGACACGGAAGGGAGAACCGGCGATTGCAGGGTACTTATTCAACTCTGATCGTCGTCGACATGGGCCGGCTTTTAATGACGGTACTGCAAAGTAGCGGCGGGATAGAGTAATAAGCAAATAAGGTTTCCATTGAAGGCGATTGTGAGCCCATCGGATTCCGCAACAGACTACTCCGTAGACGGCGCGGCACAATTACAATTACGATAACAGAAACAAAGATGAGCCGGTGCCGAGGTCAACGGCTCTTGGCAGCTTGACGTCGGACTTTATCTCAGTGTCATGGCACCTTGTCGGCGATAAATCATTACCACCCTGTCCAAGGAAATCAACTTTGGAGCGAAGAAAGAGGGACCACAGCGATGCGGGGCCCCCAACTTGTAGACCAATTTCAGGGTCTGGAGATTCTAACATAGTACGTGACTTGAACAGATTTACTAATGAACAGCCCTCATACGCGTTTGGACGCGAGCGGATAAACATGCATTGCAGAAATTGAGCTCCTGCGAATATTCAGTCAGGAGACCGCCATTTGCTACCACTACATATCCTCAGCCTAGGGGCTGTTGTTAGCAGGAAGTGCAATACTCTACAGGACCAGTGGCAAACATGTTCGACTGTTCGTTTTTATTATGTTTTGTGCCTTTGCATTAGTTAGTTATGCTCAGTCCCAATCGTCGTCGTCGTCATCGCCTCGGGACCGACCCGCGGTTCCGGTTTTGATAGTTTTGCCGCCTGCCAGTCGCTCTTCTTCCGCATCCTCGACAGCCTGCCGCCTCTTTATGATGCGCATATCGGATTCCGGTACAGCGCCAACCTCTACCAGCATATTGTCGATATTGCGCATCGTTGCGCGCACTCCGCCAAAGGTCATGAGCGTGACGACCTGCTTCACGATGTCGCCCTTGTTGTAAACCAAGATGGTGGGGCAGTTGCGGTCGGGGTAGTTTTCGATGGCCTGGTTGGCGCGAATTTCGCAAAATTTGATGTCGCCATACTCTTGCGCTGCCTGTCTCCAGAGCTCGGACAAAACGCGCGACTCGACATTGGTGCCCATACTTGACGTGAGGTTGACAAATACGGGGCCTTTCTCCGAAGCTTCTGTGACCTCGCGCTGGTAATCTGGCTTCGATATTGGGTAAACAGTGCCATGTATAGATTTTTTTTGCAAGTTGTTGAGTTCCGCCATGCGCTTTTTACGGTACTCCTCGAGGAAGGCATCATCCTCTTCGTCTTCCAGCTCGTCGAGCTCGTCCAGATCTTTGCCTTGAAGTCGATTCTCGTGCGCAAGTCGTCTGCCTTCGAGAATGGCTTCCTCGATCATCGGCGTAGGGCTCGGTGGCTTTTCTGGAATAACTCCATGCTTACGCAAAATATCATTCCTGTTGTGCGTATTAGAGAGTCGTGTTCGTAACTGGTCGCACGTGAGAGCACTTACCATTCCGTGTCTGCGTTCGGGTCATCAATTGGTACAGCGATCCTTTGTTCCGAAGGTGCTGCCATCTTGTATTTTTTCCCGACTGAAGCAAATCAGTCAGAAGCTCTTTGCTTCAACGAGGCATAGAAGTAACAGAGCTGTTATTCTGTAGCCTAGCGCCCACGTCACTGCCCAAGCTCATTCCCCTCGTTGCAGTACAGCCCCACCTAGGTAGCTGTGAGGTCTGTTGGTGCCTGCGTTGCCTGCTAGCCTGCCAGACTCCAGGCACTAATTTGTACAAATGGGCCCATAATTCATGTTGCATAAAATTTCCAAAAATCTGGCACGATGAGTAACAAGGCGGGGTGCTTCAGCCAATCGGAACCGCTGAAATATTCATCACGTGCGCGTGGGCAGCAAAACCCTATGGCACTATTCTGCTTTTGACGAAATTTTGAGCCGGAGGCGAACCAGAACGCCCCCCCGAGTCCACCGAACTTTTCCTCGCTTAACTCCTCTCACCCATCTTGCGAGCCTCCAAATCGTCCTAGATTTCGTCAAGCATCTCGACTCTCGCAAGAACACCCATATTTTCTCGAGATAATCCGTCAAGATGGTAAGCGTCACTTTAGTCTGTGCGAAACATGGAACATGAGCCCGGTTCGATGGAATGGAACAAACGTGCAAAGCGAAAGATGGATTGGCAATCGACTACCGGAAACTGCATCGTGGAATCAACAAGTCAACAAGAGCGACACGCCTGCGGCCCGCCGATTTCGACACTGGAGGATACACGTTCCATGGTTGAGCAAGGATATTATGTACTGTTAGAGATGCTAACAGATACTGTCTAGGTTCTCGCTGTTGATCTTCTAAACCCTTCCGCGGCCAGCGAGGCCAAGAAGCACAAGCTCAAGGTACGACGCATGCCGACGTGCCACCGACAACCCCGAACGCGACGAATTGGCTCCTAACATTTCATTCTCTCGGCAGACTCTTGTCCCCGCCCCCCGATCCTTCTTCATGGACGTCAAGTGCCCCGGCTGCTTCGTCATCACCACCGTCTTCTCCCACGCCCAGACCGTTGTCATCTGCCAGGGCTGCACCACCGTCCTGTGCCAGCCTACCGGTGGTAAGGCCAGACTCACCGAGGGTTGCTCTTTCCGAAGAAAGTAAACTGCTCGCATCGGGGCATGTTTCTTTTCCTTGGGTAAATTGATGACTTTCATGGTTCAAATCACACGGTGATTCATCTCGGATCTGCAAAAACAACAATCACGAATTCTTTCGGGCAGTGGGCGATAGACAACCTACTTACTGGCGAACATAATTTATCTCTTTGCAGGTAGAAGATGGGACACCCAGAACAGGGGCGTTTGGGGTCTCCGGATATCTTGCATGGCACATCATTCTTCTCGTTTTTGCGATAAAAAACCAAACCTTTTTTTGTACCAAGGATGTCGTTTCTTGAGGCAGGAACAATCAAAAGCACTGCATGGGTGGACAGCTGGAGAAAAAGCGTTTTTCACTTTGAGTGTCTGGCGCCGGGGTTCACGATCCTACTTTTCGCACTGGATACGACGACGTGGTACTGCTCATTTTTGAGGATCGCTACATACCCGAGTGCAGTGTTGTGGTAGAAAGGCACTGTGCTTTGCGAAATTCAAAATGTTTCCACGATCCAATCTGCAGATCTTGAGTCGCTGTGATGGAGTGTATGTTGACCTCACTTGTGTGACTGTACGATTATCGACGACGAATACTACAAGCTCGAGATGCATCTTTTCCTATGCGTGCCAACTGAATCGTAGACCCCCATCATGACGAACACCGAAAGCTGAATGCGGCCGCGGAACCTTGTCGCCCCCAACGAGCCTCGTTCCGATACGTACCTATCCTATTCGACTTGTCAAACGCGCTGGAAACAATGTGCCGTAGCCGTTTTTGCGATGAGGTCCGTCTCCTTGCGCCCACGGTGGCGGATTATATATCGCATGCCACAGGAATCCTCGCGGCGCGCGGCACGCTCTAGGCACTCACGTTGAATTGTCACCTCTCTTTGCCTACCAATCTCCAATGAACCGCGGCCGTACTTGTCAGATTGTTGTTTATCTACCAACATACTGTCTTGAGCAAGAGATCGCAAGTTTGAGGGAAGCGGGCCATGGTACAAATCGAAGCGTGCTTTCGCCCGAAAGCACCAATGTACATTCATTCATTACGAATGCTACTCATCTGGATATAATTGACGCAATGTATTTGATAGTTGAATGTGTGGAAGTTGGCAATACATATGCAATAGCCTGTCTGCAGTGTGGCAAGCTGTGTGTTGCCAACAGGCTTCACACAGCATTGAGATGGCGCAGACTGACTGCACTTCAAATAGGGTTTCAGCGCTGTGAACTGACACTCCGCTTAGCCACCCAGCGTAATGTCCAAAGCAGTCCAAAGAGTCGCTACAAGATAAGGACAGCCGTCACATACTTCCAAGCGCTCCCATCTTCTACCACGACCTGCTGCCCGTGTACAATAGCCTCTTCAGCCCAAACGGAGGCAACCGGTCCATCCTGGGGATATGTGTGTGTCCCAGTATCTTGTCCCGTCGAGGTGATGGTGGCGACGGCGGCGACCTGCGTTGTAGCAACAGATTTCGCAGCACATAGATGATCAAAGCGGTCCATTATCATGGTGAAATTGGATTGGAGGTCTTCGCGTATTATCTTGAGCTCCTGACACCACGATTCGGAAGGCGCAACATCGTCGCCATGGGCCACTCTGGGTCCGCCGTCCGACTCTGTGCCGTGGAGAGCAGCAGACGCTGCCACAGCGAGGTGCTCTTCTGCTGAAGCGCCATCCGAGCTCTCCGCATCACTATCCTCATGTCTGAGGTCAGAGACGAACAGCGATTCGGATTCGGAATCGGATGAAGACAATTCCCCTGTCCGATTGGGGTTAGCCATCGCCAGCAGCGCGTGGCGCGTTTAATCTGAAGCAACCACAGTGAGAACGACGTACAAGGCTGGGGGCGCATTTTTTGCAATGAAGAGCGAGTAAAGATGTAGGCTAACAAACATGGACGACGAAAGCCGGTCAGATCAGCCGGGAGCTGCAGGTTTATACAACGCTCAAGCTTCATCTCTCCCGCGGACTTTATTCCTTATTTACTCCGCATTGGTCGAGGTCGAGGTGACAACAAACACCAGCCACTGTATCCGCTTCGCTTCTTTCCTTGATGATGGCCCTTCTGCTCTTTCAACTACAAAGGGAATGGCCAGAGACTGCTGCATCGAATCCGTTGCGAAGCAGTCCAACTTGAAACTGCATGAACAAGATGCATCCCCGCATCTCTGGCTTCAAAGTAAAGCTGCAGAATTTGGCAGAAAACTTCCATCTATTCATCACGGCATGCAGCAAACAGGGCTGCGAGGGGAAGCATGGTGGCGTTTGTAGATGGTAGAGTCGTTGGACAGAGCGCTCTGTGTTCTGTCCGAGGACGATCACTTGCAGAGAAAAGTTTGTAGTAATATGCAGACTTGCAAATAATGGAATACCCTGAATTTGGCAAGTATGAGAAAGGGAAATATCGCCTTGCATCAAATAGCGGTCGCTTGGGCATGGATCCGTTTAGACACGGCGCCATTGCCCCTCATTGACCGTACTCTTGCCCTCGTGCAACATACATTCTTGGCAACCTCCATCACCATACCATACCGCTCCCAAGCATATTTCGAGACGTATAGTGACTCTAAAAAAACACCCTCCGAGTAAAATGGCATCTGCGACGGTGCCTCGATTCAGCTTCATATTCCACGCGCCCGTGCCTGCCGTGGACGCTTGCAAGGCCGCCATCTTCAAGGCTGGCGCGGGCCGGTATCCGGGGCCTGGAAGCTACACCGAGTGCTGCTGGGCCATCAAGGGCACCGGCCAGTTTCGACCGGGCGCCACGGCGAATCCCAACATTGGATCTGTCGGTGCCCTGGAGCACGTGGAAGAGGTCCGCGTCGAGACAATCTGCGTTGGCGAGGACGTCGCGCGACGTGCAGTAGCCGCGTTGAAGGAGTGAGTTGTACTTTATTGACCTCTCTTTTTATTGCCAACTCATCCACTACATAGGGCCCATCCGTATGAAGAGCCTTCTTACAAGGTCATTCGATTGGAGGATTTCTAAAGTTGGCCATTGTTACTTCTGGCTACTCATTGAGCCGGGCGCACCCGCGAGGACACAGTATGTTGGGCCTTGCGAACATTGAGACGAAAGTCGCTCCGAAACTATGAAGAAATTGAGATTTCGTAGAAAATAGAAAAAAAAGGTTGATATATATACCGCCGCGACCAACAGCCAACAGGTTGGCGTTGCGTGTGTTGGCCGTGTATGAAACAAACGTCTAGGCGAAGATATTAAATTCTGCTAAATTATGGCCTGACTAGCCCTATAATTAATTCTAGCCGATAAACACTCTTTTTTTTTCATGTCTCTTTAGACGTTTCGGGGGCGGCAGTTCTTGCTCGTCATCGGCCAAGCCGCACGCGCACTAGTTCACTATCCATCACCAGCTTTGGCGGAGGCTCATTCACGATCGTTTGCACGACCGTTTTACCTTTTCAACAACATCAAGCCGAGTCTCGAACATTCCCATGCCCAGCGCACTTCTCACGGGGCACCTCCGAGAAGAAGCACACTACCATGACGAATCACGCTTGATGAAAAAGTCATGTCTTCTTCCTCCATCGCCGCCAACCAGGCCGCGCGCCTCCTCTCGTCCTTTTCCAGCTTCCTCACCGTCGCCGTGCACTCGCTGCTCTTCCACCGCGCCCTCTACCCGGCCCGCAGCTTCCTCACCACGCGCGCCTACAACCTGCCCGTCCACCAGTCCCGCCACCCGGGCGTCTGCGCATGGGTCGCCGACGCCGTCGCCGCCGTCGCGGCGCAGATCCGCAGCGGCGCCGCACGCGCCGTCGTGCTC
>JAPFSE010000697.1:0-18571 GCA_030777785.1 Beauveria caledonica | reverse complement strand
AGCGTTCCTCCGGCTTCCAACGACAGTGTCCCTCCTGCTTCCGGCGGCAACGTACCCACCTCGGCCAACAACGACAAGCCTCCTGCGTCCAACGGCAATGCACCCCCTTCAGCCAACAAGGACAAGCCTCCTGTTTCCCATGGCAACTCGCCCCCTGCGCCCAACAGCAGCAAGCCTCCTGCAGCCAACAACAACAAGACTCCTGCGTCCAGCAGCAGCGTCCCTCCCGCTGTCAGCGGTAACAAGCCTACTACGCCCTCCTCTACCGTTCCCACTGTTGCCGGTGCCTCTGGGTTCAAGGTGACATCGCTTCTCTTTACCACCATGCTGGCCATGGTTGTTCTTCTGTGAAGATGATGCACCCCAAAAAAGCAGACCGATTTCTTTTGCAAAGCTTGTTCGAATCCATCTCCGGGGTCTACATACACAAATTGACATGAACCCGCGCACGTGGACAAAACTACTATGATACAGCATCAGCGATTTTCCATTCTTCCCCTTTTTTATTTTTTTTGTTTCTTCTGGAATACCTTTTTTTCTTTAATTATAAACAGTTGTGCTAGATTGTACAGACTTTGTTGCGCAGGCATCTTTTTTACATCTAGATTGTCGACAGAACCACAATCATACATAGAAACCACCAACAAATGACAAAAAAATAAAAAAAATTGAAAAAATTAAAAGATACGTTCTAGACTTTGGTGATCGGTTGGCACATGCAACTTATACATGCGGCTTGCATTTATACCGAGGAGCCACTTTCGAACTTCTCCAAAGGCGGAGTGCAGTAAATTTCCGGAGTGCGGAGTAATGAAGTGGCCCGATAATATTCTTGTAATAAAACCTTGTCAGCGAAAGTCAACCTTCTTCGTTCATCACCTACCTATCTGCCATCTCGTCCAATCTAGACATTCACTCGGACCTGTGCTTCTCAACGCAACTTGTACGTACCCAATGCCCACCCCACACACCGTTATGCACAACCCCTCGGCGTCTTCCGAACTGACACAAACCTAGCTGCCAACCACCCCCCCCCCTCCCTCATCACCACCCTTTCTTTCAATGGACTGGAAGCGCGTACAAGGCAACGACCCGACAGAGACGGCCGTCATCGCCGTCTCCGCCGCCTCCGCCGTGCTCTACCTCCTCCACGTCCGCGCCGTCCCGAGCAGGACGCGCATGGCCTACAAGACGCTCTCGACCGCGCTGCTCGCCTGCTTCGCCGCGCTGCGCGCCGGCCGCCTCACCTCGCCGCTCGTTCCCGCGCTCGCCCTCGGCGCCTTGGGCGATGCCTTCCTCGCCTGGCCCGGCGAGGCCAACTTTCTCTGCGGCCTGGCCAGCTTCCTGGTCGCGCACCTGTTTTACGTGGCGCTGTTTGCGGGGCTCGGCGGCGGTGGGCGGATCATGGGGGGAGACGCCTGGCGGCAGGCCGTTGCGGGCGGCATGTTGTTGCTGGCGCCGGGCATGGCGGCGGTGCTGATGCCGCGGGTGGCGGGCGCGCTGCGGGCGCCCATCCTCGTCTACACGGCGACGATCCTGACCATGGTGCTGGCGGTGCTCACGGTGCACAGCGGGACGGTTGTCCTGGGCGGGGTGCTGTTTGCGCTGTCCGACTCGATCCTGGCGACTGAGGAGTTTGTGGTGGCGCGGGAGTCGGGCCACCGGCCGTGGATGCAGCACGCGGTTTGGGTCTTGTATTATTCGGGCCAGTTTCTGATTGCAGCTGGGTTTTGATAAACGGAACAGCTAGTTTTATGCCCTGGCGAGTCTGATATGTACATGTTGCATGCGTTAAATATCCACCACAACCGCACGCGACTTGATGCGGCCGGTATCGCCGTACATTTGGGCAGCGTTGACCATGATGCTGCCCTGGTTGCCTCTAGGGCCGCTCATGAGCCACTTCCAGACAACGCCCTGGATGCCGTAGTAGACAATTTGCCACATGTACATCCAGGAGCCGTTCGGGACGAAATCCATAATGGGGCCTCGGCGAGGCCGCGAGAGAAGCGTCTCGTACGCGGTCTGCATCTCGTCAAAGTAGATGGGCTCTTGTCCATAGGCCCAGTGACAGTGGCCAAAGACGTGCAGGCGTGGCTTGACCCGCCATACTTCGCGGAGCAGATGTGGGCATCCAAGGTCAAGGTCGAGGTGGTGTTTCTGTAGGCCATGAGAACATGTTTTAGTTTGGGTTGAATATCAATACATACTGGCGGGGTATGAGTAACAAGGACATCTGTCTGGGGTGGTACTCTATTGTACCAAGGCTGCGTCACGGGAGTATATTGGAAGCTGTTCCAGTCAGCACAAGCAAGCGCCCCTGGATCCCAATTCGCAAAAAACATACGCAAACTCTTTGGGCCCGCATTCAGGCACATCGCCAGCGCCAAAGATGCTTATCTTTCGCCCGTTGACTTCTTGCACCGTCATGTCGCCCTGCAGGAACAGGATATCCCCCAGCCGCAGCTTCGCCTGACTGCGCACGTCCTCATCCCGGCGCGTCCGGCGATCAAAGTAGGAATCATGGTTGCCCGCGACCACAATCTTGACCGGGTGGGCGAAGCCGGCGAGCCAGTCGAGCTGCTTCTGGACGTCGGCCGCGGTGCCCGCGTTGGTGAGATCGCCGGCGTGGACCAGGATATCCCCGTCGGGTACGTCGACGGTCAGGTCGTGCGTGTCCGAGATGCACACGACGCGCACGGGTGCTTTGCCGCGCGGCGTGCGAAAAGGTCGCCCGCGCAGCCACACGAGGACGTGGTAGAGGTGGATGGCGAGAAAGGTGAGCGGCGAGAGGAGCAGGTGGTCGAGCACGGTGAGGCGCTGCCACTGCGAGGAGCGCCGCAGGCCGAGGGCGCGAAGCAGACCCATCTGGCGAGGACTGGTTCCCGTGGGCTGCTGAAATGGCCGGACGTAGATGAAAGGGATAAGAAGTTGTCGCAAAGGGGAAGTTGAAGCATTCGTTGATGAATTTTGAGCTGGCTGAGGGCAAGGGCAGTCGGGAGGTACTTGTTTTGGCACTGTTGTAACGTGCAGGCAAATGTACCATTTCTAGCACTCTTCACAGTGGAGTGCGGCGCCCTGTAGATCGGAGATGCTTAGCCAGTGGCGTCACCCACGTTGGCAATTCCCTGTAGCACGATCACGGGGGCAAATTTGTTTATCGACTGATTATCTAAGTAAAATCAATTTGCTAGAATCATCTTGAATTATCATGGATTGGTTTCTTATACTACGTTGACATCCATGAAGCTGGTGAAACCGAGTATACGCGAGGCAGGGTAAGAGGCAGCCAGCCTCCGAATTCCAGACATGGATTACATAGTTCGACTCGATTGCGGAATCATATTGTTCCAAATTTAGACCAGAAGAACCGATATATATACAAATATGTTCAAATATGTACGGCAGATGACATTTCTGCGTTCAGCTTTGCATATACTGCTGCATCATGCAGAGTATCGAGTCATGATCAATCTCTTAGACAGTCTGCTTGAGCTTGCTAAAGTTGGGGGTACCCAGGCCAGTGACGGGGTCCCAGCCACTAGAAGCAGAGAAACCATTCGTGTTGCAGCCAGGGTTGGAGCCCGAGGTGATGTCGTTGAGGCCGGAAGTTGCCTTGCTATATAACCAGGGGTTGAGGAACCCCAGAGGAGCACGGCCTTGCGATATGCGGTAGTCGTTTAAAAGTGCAATGACAGCAGCAAAAGTGGGCGAAGCTGCGCTGGTACCGGTGGCGTAATTATCATAGCCGTCAGTGACAATCTGGAAGTTTTCGGCCTGAGCGGCAATATCAGGGATACCACGTCCCTTGGGGTTGTAGAGTCCAGAGTACTGTGTGCCAATGCGAGACAGGTATCCAGAAGTGGCATTTGTCTGATAGTCAGGGGCAGGGTAGTACTCGGAGAAACCGCCAGACGAAAGACTAGCGGCAGTCTCCGGAGAACCAGTAGTGCCACCAACAGCAGTGACCCAGGGGCAGCTGGCGGGAACTATTCCATCCATGTTAACGAAACATCATACAATGTTAACGACGGTGATTTCACTTACATGTCGGTAGAAACTTTCGTTTGCCGGATCCATCGTTGGCTTGGCAGTTGGTAGGCTGACCGCCCGAGACACCACCATCACCCGAGCTACACAGGAAGCTGACACCACGAGCGCTAAGCTTCATGAAGAGGTTACAGACATTGTCTGCATAGTCCTTGGGGACAGTCTGCTCATCATCACCGTAGGAAGAAGTGATGGTTTGGGGAAGGCTAGACTTGGCGAGCATGTAGTTTAGCCAGTCCAGGTAGGGCTCGTTGGTGTTTTTGTTGGGGTCGCTGCCAGAGTCAGGCTTCCACGGAGGGCGGCCGCCGGTCGAATAGAAGACATTTTCAATGCCAGCGCTCAAGCCAACGGTGTATCTTTATTACTTTCATTAAAAACGATTTTTCGTCCGTGTCTAGGACTGTTCACTTACTGGACATCAAGATCGGCTTCAAGAGTGCCATCACCGTTGTTGGTACCGCCATGGACGAGCTCAACAGACAACTTGCCTGCGTTGTTGATATTCTGCTCCTGGAGGAAGCTGCTCAGGTCATCTTGGTTGGCCACTTCCTCAAGGTAGCCGCAAACACCGAGAAGAGACTTGCTGCTGCTGGGAGTATAGTTGATGTTGTACAAGCTTCGCAGACAGGCAGGGTTAACCGAGCCATCACACTGAGCCCTCTTGGACTTGGGAGTCTTGGGAGACTTGCTGCGAGCGGTTTTGGAAGCGGTGACCTGACGGTTGATCATGCCCATATCGCTGAACATGGTGGTGGGCTGGATCATGTTGACCTCGGAGTGTAAAGCCTGGGGAAGGCTGTACTGGGTAGTACGGAGCGTGTACTTGTCCTCGGCAGCATGGTGGTAGACGTGGTATTTAGTGCCAAGCATCTTCTCAGCTTGAGAGACGGTGACGGTCACGGGCATCAGGCCGTTAGAGACTTCACCCGCCTCAATACCGTGGGAAGAAAGCCACGAGGTAACAGACCCAACAGTCTCCTGGGTAGGGGCCGTCAGGGTATCAATCTCTGCCTTGCTCATGTGCTTGCCGTAATCGGCGTGCTCAGGGTGGCTCATTTCCAGCAGACGCTTCTGGAGCTGGTCCATGTTCTGCTCCTTGAGACCAATGTGCAAGTTGATCTTCTGGTCGGCGGGAGCATCCGAGTGGACTTGCCAGCCCTGAGGGACCGCGGGAAGCGATTGCTTCAGGGTCATCTGAAGGTTCGCCGGAGAGGCGGCCGCCAAAGCGGCCAGAAGAGGCAGTAGAGAAGCATACATTGCCACAAGTGTCGAAAATGGGAGAACGCGACAGTATTGTGCAGAGATTCACCACACGGAACGGAGGCGTAGCCCCGGCTTTATAGTCGAGCGGCTTCCTGTCTGCTGATTTGAAGAGCCGATGACCCGCATCTGTTCACGACAACTCCAAGAGCGATGATTCATGGAAACTCGACCCGGCGGGATGCATACCGACAATGGAGGAGAATCATGGGCGAGCCAATCCCGTGAATGCATGATGGATAAAACTGTCTCGATCAAGAAGGTGACACAACGAACGGCTACCGGCACAGATGTTCCAGGTTCTGCCCCGCGGAAATGCGGTCCGCTCGATAGCAGACTTGGCATCTGTAAAAACCGGTATCGACGACAACGAGCTCTTTCCTATTTCGATCAAGGATGGCCGGGATGATCGGGATGATGGGTGGCAGTGGCCAGAGTCATGATAGCTCCGGGTTCAGTAGTCAGACGTGGTGGTTGCTCAAGTCAGACCGCCTGACGAGCTGAAATTAGTAAATGGATGACTTGTTGGTATCTTCGTATTCGTAGGGTGGGAAACCCAACTGGAAAGGCCCAGTCGTACATCAGACAGGAAGGTAGTTATTGCGGTCGGCCATTTTACTAACAGTTAGCGTGGCAACACAATCCACTCGAACCGGTGTACTCTTCAAATCAAGTCTCGACGATAGTCCCGCTATCTCATCTATAGTTTTAGAACGAAAGAAAGAAGCAAAAGGAAAAAGAGAAAGAAAAAGCGCACCGGTTGTGTTTTGAGGTGGGCAACGCTGAGCTCAGAGGCTCCAAAGATTTTCGATCGTACTGAGTTGCGGATTATTTTCTGTTTCCCCTTTGCCGTGTCGATGGCTCCTTGACCTAGAAAGGCTGTGAAGATGAAGATATGGATCGTATTACACACTGACGAGGCAGAAGAATTGAGATGAAGAAGATGCACGAGTTTGGCATGATTCGACTGACTTGATCGGAGACAAACAGCAATGCAATGAATGAATGGTGATTGCACTTCCATAACCTGCGTTCCTGGTAGCCATATTCAGCCACTCAAGATTTCTGGAATCAAACCGACACCAACTTCGTTTTATTCGTAGGCACTTGCATGTAGCCCACCTCACATATCCACTCGGCCGATCGCATGAGGGGATGCCAAGAAAAGATGATTTCATACAGGTGCTCTAGGGAAAAGTAGCATGACGCGCCCAATCTTTTCAATCAAGGGAGTTTGCTATAAATAATCCACAATGTTATAAGCTCGGCAAAACCAGCACAGTAGGCACGGAAACGAACATGGCTACCAAGTAGCTCATGCTTTTTTGAGACGAGTGCAAGTTGTTGTCCCATTGCCAGCTTCTTCTTTGGGTGAAGCAATCACTCGACTTACTCATCACAAGTTCTTTTGTGACACTTGCATGACAATTCTCTTGTCACCTCTGCCTCCACAAACTTTAAAGCCGTCTTCAAGTTAACCGGCCGTGAGCTCTGAACTCGGATTAAACCAAGTGTGGCCGAATAGCTGGTGTGGTTGCCCTGGTGGCGATCGTTTTGGTGGAGCGGGGAGCACCGTCACTTTGTACAGTCTGGCGTCCCTGAAGCGCTTAGCTTGCGCTCAGCTTACCGCAAATCTTCTTCTTTGACCTTTATGAAATATCGTCTGATTTTTTAAAATCTGCCCAGTCATGAACAGTCTCAACAGTGAGGCGTTGCAAGTATCTGATGCGCTCAGTGTTGAGTGGCTGTCGCCTGCCATGGCGAGCATGTCGCGGCCATCTCAGCTCTGTTGGCGCCCCACACAAGCACCAAGGCCAAGGTCTCCTCCTCAGCTCCCTGTACGTAGGTAAGGTACCTAGTAGGTACCTACACCTACTGTAGTCACAGCGTCATGTGGCTGAGCAGGCGTCTTTCCCTGGGACTTGAGAAATACTCTTCCAATTGGCATGGTCAAAAAAAATCAAAGATCTAGTATTCACACTGTTTCTACTTGCATATTTAAATTTTATGTCCTCTTGTCGTCTTGTCTTTCAAGCCGGCTGTCGACGTCCGATACACACGAAGTACCCTCGAGATCTGTGCAACTGAAACAAACTCCACCACAGCTCCCATCTACTGGTACAGCTGTGCCCCCCCTGTCCGTACCTAGCTCCCTCCACCACGTCATTTCGCTTCGACCCTAAATCATCGTCTCGTCCCCCTCATCTTCACTTCTTCACATCAATGCATGGCCCATGATGGAAACCACCGCGACCGCAATGGCTTCTCCCAAGAATGACGGCAGTGTCGACGACAACAACGGGTATCGTCTCCTCTCCACCACCTGTCGCCCGCTCACTGGCAGCTGCGCTAACTGCTCTTCCCGTAAACAGCGTCGACTATGTCGTTCATTATAAAGTTCCCGCGAAAGGTGCGATAGACGCGCAATATACTCAACTCGGGCCATTTGGCTAATATTGTCGCAGAAAAGGCAGAGGCTGAAGCTGGCTACGTCGAGCTCATCAAGGCCCTAACCACCGTGGGGCTCGCCAGCGAGGTGCGACGCGCCAGCAAGGACTCCCTCTATGTCTTTGTCAAGATTGCCTCAGCCGAGCTGCTTCAAAAGCAAATTTACAGGGCCAGGCTGCAGGACTGGCTGCACGGCATCCGATCCACCAATCCCACCCACGATGTCGCCAAGACACTCGAAAGCGAACCCGTGACCGAGGCCGAACGCCTGCGACTCGTATACCTCATGATGATCAAGCCAGAGAACGAAGGGGGAGCTGGAATCACAGAGAACGCTGGCAAATGGAAGTATGTCGAGGCCATTTTCCCCCTCCACAATCGCGCCTTCAACAAGCAGTGGATCTCCAACTGGAGCGGCAAATACCTCCTCGAAGAATCTGACATTTACGACATTCGCGAAAAGTTTGGCGAAAATATCACCTTGTACTTTGTCTTTCTACGGTCTTACCTGGGCTTCCTGGTTGTACCGTCTGCCATTGGTTTCAGCGCTTGGTTGTGTCTGGGCCAATTCTCCATGGTCTATGCTGTTGCCACCTGTCTCTGGTCCGTCATCTTCTTTGAGTACTGGAAGAAGAAGGAGCTCGATCTTGCTGTTCAATGGGGTGTGCGACGCGTCTCAGAAATTCAGCATCCGCGCCCCGAATTCCAGTGGGAATATGAAAAGGAAGACCCCGTCACCGGCGAAGCGCTCCGTGTCTACCCTCCCATGAAGAGACTGCAGACTCAGATGCTCCAAGTGCCCTTTGCTCTGGCATGCGTCATTGCCCTCGGTAGCCTCTCCCTTACGGCCATCTCTCTCGAAATCTTCATCAACGAAGTGTACAACGGCCCTGGAAAGCAATATCTCACCTTTGTCCCGACGGTCATTCTCGTCGTCTGCACGCCTATTATATCCACCCTCTTAATGACTGCAGCCAAAGCACTGACGGATCGCGAAAACTATGCTACTGTCGATGCCTACCACGCAGCCCTAATTCAGAAGCAATTTGTTCTCAACTTCATGACGTCTTACATGCCCCTGCTCTTCACCACGTTTGTCTACCTACCGTTTGGCCAAGTTCTCATTCCCGCCCTCGACTTTTGGAGACGAACTGCGCAGGTCATCACTTTTAGCAAAGCGCCACTCGCCACGCGTGAATTTCACGTCAACCCTCAGCGTATTTCGTCCCAAATGTTCTATTTTACTGTCACAGCGCAAATTGTCAACTTGGCCACTGAGCTGGTCGTTCCATATGTCAAGCAGAGAGCGTTTGCCAAGGCCAAGGAGATTCAGACGAAACGGGGCGACGATGCTGTTCATGATAATCCAGAAGAGATTGAGTTTATGAAGCGAGTCCGCAACGAATACGAGATGGTCGTGTATGACGTTGCGGAAGATTACCGCGAGATGGTGATGCAATTTGGTGAGTACCAGCTATTGATCGAACTAGGTACTGATTACTAACAACACAAAGGCTACCTGAATCTCTTCTCAGTTGCTTGGCCGTTGGCGCCATGCTGCTTTTTGGTCAACAACTGGGTCGAACTTCGCTCTGATGCTCTCAAGATTGCCATGAGCTGCCGCCGACCTGTTCCGTGGAGAGCTGATTCTATTGGTCCATGGTTGCAAACTCTCGGTGTTCTGTCATGGCTTGGCAGTGTCACCAGCTCCGCAATTGTCTTTCTGTGTAGCAGAGCCAGGAACGGTGAGCGTGGAGGCGCCTCCAACTTCACGGCATGGGGTCTTTTGCTGAGCATCTTACTCGTGGAGCACTTTTACTTCTTGGCGCAGATCGTCGTTCGGACTGTTTTGGATAAATTGGAGAGCCCTGGGTTGCAAAAGGAACGGAAAGAACGATTTCTAATGAAGCGTCGTCTGCTGCAAGACCATCTGGGACAGGACGTTGCTGACCGAGCCGCGGCTCCCGGTATCGAAACGTCGGAAAAAATCACCAGAGCTGCTCTGGAGGAAGAGGCCCGGCTTACTTCCATCAGAGGCAAGAGTTCGCCAGCAGAAATGTCAGTCACCATCCAAGCAGGTTCTAGAGAACTGTGGCTAACGTTAAATGTAGCTTTTGGCAGCACCAGCATGGTATGCAAGAGACCATTGATGTTGGCCGTATGTACATTACGCAAGTGGTAAGTTGCGAGGTGCCACAACAAGGAGCACCGAGCACGTACTGACCGAGATAGGACACAAAACCCGGCAAGCCAGCCAATTCCGCGGAGCCAAGTCCCAGGGCATGATTTTGTTCGGGTGATGTAAACAGGAGAGTTTGTGGAAGTAACGGCTAGTTTTAAGTCGACCAGTGCAATCCCTACGGAGCATGCTCTTTTTGAATAGGTGGAAAAATATTCATCAAGACTACGATTTATCTACATCGGGAACTTATGCGCGGACAAATCATAGTCAAACCTCAAAGAAAACGTTCATAGCAGATATTGCGGCGCGTGTAAGCGATGACGAGGCTGCGGTGCCGGAAGGAAAAAAAAGGGATCGAGAATTCAAGTCACACGCTCAAAAGCATCATCCAACCCGCAAAATCAAACACCCCTCCGTCAGCTGTTTATGGAATAGCATGGCCCTTCGAGGATGGCACGTAGATGGTTACGTAGATGGTTGGCTCGCAAATCCTGCAAGCTGCCAGGGGGGCGAGCATGATGCTAATCTCTTTTAATCGATAGGTACATACATAGTCGACGCTAACCCGCAAGGAGGACTTGGGAGTCCAAACAATAGTCGAGACTAGTTTGAGCACAATCTTCAACAGACTGCGCGAAAGGAAAGGGGGGCGGCAGCATCTTGGCCGCTAACTGGGTATGAGGAGACAACGTGGTCAAGGATGAAGCTATCAGTGATGGAGGGAGCCCTGGGGAGAGGGAGGGGCAGGGGCAGGTCGGTACCAGTTCGGGCAGTGGGCGGGAACAGCGTCGCCCCGCCCCGCCGCAGCTTCTTCTTCTTGCGGCCTTGGCGGGTTTGGCGAGTGCAAACAACTCCACAGTTTGGCGACTTGCTTGCCATTTATTATTACCATTCCCTTGCTCTGCCACGAGGCTAGCATTCATTCAGATACCGAACTGCTATTCTACATTGATTCCCTGGTCTTTCACATGTTCCTCGTCTTCACCTCGTGTCCCTCCGGCGTTGCGGCCCCGTTTCTGTGGTAAATCTCACAGTCGCAAGATCAGCAGCCTCTAACCAAGACGAGCAAGGACATGGTCGAACTGGAAGACGAAACAATTTAAACAATAGACGGCAACGCTCGCTAGCGCAGCTTTGTTCCACTGTCTGTTCTCACAAGGAACGCTCCGGGTGGCGGCCAGGGCACCACTCGGCACTTGCACACGCGACTTGGGCGAACCATGTAACCATGGCTGCCTGTTGGCACCTCGGATCGCCGTTGATTGTCTCATCAGCGACATGTACGTCACTGATTCGGCGTGACGATCAACCAGAAACGGGCGTCGTCGGTTACTGCATCAGGTGAAGCAGGCTGGCTCTAGGTTTGGCTTTGGCTCGGAACCGATTAGCCCGTTGACCGTCATGGTGACGGTGGTGGTGGTGGTGGTGCTCTTCCAATCCTTCGGTCCGCCTTACACTATGCCATTGCCAGCCCGTCAGCGGTTCAACACCAATAGATTCCTGTGTGATAGTGGGCGGAAGGCTAGCCCCTTGCTCCCTGCTCCGCAGCTCTTGCATGCGAACATTTTCAGCCCGCTGACCTCAACCAGTGCCCGGGGATGAGTACTTGCGTGCGGCTGCGCTAGCGTGCCCACGAGGAGTTGCCAGCGGCAGCCACCGCTTTGCCTGCATCATGCTGTCTCGCTGATTGCCTGTCCCAGGTTCGCCATGCTCCAAATACGGGGTGGTGGCCGAGGAACCACGGGCTCGCCCACATCCATCTTCTTATCATACTACTTCCTCCTGGAATAAAGCATTCCTCGGCGACCCGTTTCTGGTACATTACACCAACACACTGCAAATCGTGCCGCCTTTGTTTCAGGCTTGCAGCGCTACAGCCGACCAATATCAAGGTCGCTGGGTCGTTGCGACCTTCGCGCCGCTGAAGAAATATCGCCCAGACCCAACGATACGCAGGATCAGTGTTCAATCTCAAAGAAGGTATTCAAAAGGCCGGTTCTGTATTCTTGTGACTCGTCGGCAGCTCACACGCAAACACTCGGCGCCCCTCAGCCTGCCTGCGCCATCGCCGCCACCATGAACGAAGAGGTCAACGTGCTGACACTGAAACCTTTTTGCGATGTTGTTGAAGAGGCCAAAACGGCCTTGGAGAATGCTGCCGAAAATGAGTCCATGCGCAAAGCGGCAAAGAAGCTTCTCAGAGAAGGCGAAAAGGCCGTCAAGCTCATCGAGCCCCAGTGTACCAAGCGACACACAGAATATGGCGACAGGTTTCTCAACGCTCTACGAGAAAATGGTTGGTCGTTTCCCCATGTCTCGTCTCAGAAATCCATACCGAGTCACTAATGTATCTTCTAGAAGAAATCAAAGAACCTCGAGCGAAACTGAGCCGTCTAGTATACGGCTTCGACGAATATGTCGAGGGGGACGACTTCGAGGCTGACAAGTATACTGAACTCCAGGCCCTCACACGAGAGGTTGCGCTCGAAATCTACGAGATTTTAATCAGCATGAAGATGCCATCCAAAGACCACACACCGCAATCATATCTCAACGAATTCTCCCCTCCCTCCTCGCCAATGCCCCCGCCAAGCTTTCCTACACCGCCAACACCACCGCGCTCCTCGGTTCGAAGCGCGACAGGTGCACCATCTAGCCCAGGACCAGGCGCTCCGCGACACGCAACTCAGAGTGACTACTACGCAAATGAAGAGGTTGAAAACATCCGCCATGGACAGCCCAGCAGCGTGGTAGCTCCAGAGAACGAGCTGGTCGTCAGCCCCTCCCAGCTAGCTCCGCCTCCTCAGCAGCCGCCGCCACCTCGGCCACCCTCGGCTGACCCGTGGGGCACAAGCGATGTCGGATCAAACGACGAGATTGGAGTCACAATGGAAGGCGAGCCGCTTCCAAGGCGACCGCTCGCGCCACTTCCGTTGACACGCCAGCCTTCTCACTCGGCAATATCGCCAGTCAGTCCTGGCCAGCGCAGGCTCAGCTCGACACTCCAACGTCGTCCAATAGGGCCATCTTCTGGGAAGGAGCAAAGATCCTCTGATACCTATCCATATGACGAAGCAGAGTGGCGACGCCTCACGAATCAGCAGTATGGCTATCCACCAAACAGTCCACAACCGAGCCCGTTACATCTTCACAAGAAGCTCGAGCCCTTCCAGGAGGAGCATGGCATCGAAAATAATGCCACTAATAGTGGTCAGTCCGCTAAAACTACAAACTGGACGCATCACACGCACCAGGTGTCGCTAGAGTCTGGTTCCGATGCCCCTGAACACGATACACATCGCGACATATTTGGCGGCCTTCCACAGCGTCGCTCGAGGACGAATTCTGTGGCAGAGAGTATGCTTGATCCTTATTTGAACAATGTACGCATATCGGATCATTCGCAAGAGACTGCTGGGAATTCTTATCGCCCGCCGATGATGCCCACCCAGAGCATGGACGACGGTCTCATCGTGGTAGAGTCAGATGGTCGACCCTCAGAGCCGGCGGCAATCATGTCACAGAAAGAATCTTCGATTGGAAGCAATTCCTCTTTTTACCTCTGCAAGGGATTTTGTAGCGGAGCCGAAGAGGTTGTGGTTGGCGGACTAGGTGTCAAGAAGATGCGAAAGCCGGTGGGCTTTACTGGAACAACAACAGTGGCGCGCTGCACCGGCTGTGTCTTTGAGCTGTCATTCCAAGATATTGAAAATGACTTGAGCAAACAGGAATGTGGCAATTTTCGGCACGCTGGTGTCGGCTACCGCCTGCGATTTCTTCAAAAGAGCCATGTTCACACCAAACGCTCAGATGATACTCTATACGGCTGTGTATTTTGCATTCGCCAAGGACGAACCATGGACCCCAGCGATGCCACCGTCTTCTTCAACGTCAAGTCTCTCTTCAATCATCTCGCGCGCCATCCCAGACCACTACCCGAGGTGCCCGGCGTCGTCGTCGTTGACCAGCCGAACGTGCCCGAACAGTTCCGCAATGATTACGACCTGCACTTTACGAAGCCGCCGGTGCCGCACCCCGCACTGGAGCACGAGCAAGAAACAGCCACGATGCCCGTGGGCGTGGCCAGAGAACCTGCACGTAGGATGTACGGTCAGAGACTGTTGCCAGACCGCACGCCTGCTCTCGAGCTCGTGGTTGGCTCCAAAGTGACTGGTCTTAGCTGGCCAGCCAAGTACAATGGAGAGTGGTGCATGGGCTGGTACGACGGCGTGCACGCCTCTGTCCCTCTGCAGACGCTGAGGCTGGAACCGCCTCCATCGCGGGACATTCGCATGGACGGGACGAGTCACATCCGAGCCAAGGCAAGATGGAAGTTTGCGCACAATCACAAGGACAAGACGGAGTGGCTAAAGTTTGACAAGAACGAAGTCATCACCAACATAAGCTGTAAGTGGGATTCTCAGACAATATTTCGAAAAAAAAAAAAACTTAACTATGAAAAATGGACATGCAACTGACACGCGAAATAATAGGGCCCTATCCTGAACACTGGTGTTGGTCCGGCACAAACGCCAAGGGCAAATGGGGTATATTTCCCCAGACGTTTCTCGACACAAACACGGTGCAGGAGCTGTCGGCCGCCGGGTCGCAGAGGGCGATTAGCCTGAGCAGCGAAAAGAACAAGTCGTCGTCGATTCTGCCAAGGTTTTCCGTCCGCAAGGCGCAGGGCTCGCCAAGCATTGCCTCGAGCCGATCTTGATGTTGATGTTGGATGTGGAGCGGGTGGAAGCGCGGGCACGTCTTGACCTCGTATGCCCTTTTTTCCCTTTTTGCCTTTCTTCTTTTTCGCAATATTATGGGATTTGTTTCTCCTTTCCCTTTTCCTGTATATAATGCAAGGGCTTTGTTTACCGTGACAACCAAGCATGAGCTCTCTTTTGCGTTTGGATGGCTTGCCCTACCAGGTTGGTTTCTTCTGTTTAATTTAGACCCGTATGCGGGGAGCGTTCGCCCCTCTTGATACCTTTGCTTCTTCTAGATCTGGATCATTATATTTCAGATATTCAAATACAAATATATCTTTTCAATAGTGAAAGCCTTGACGAGCGCAACTGAAGAGCATCGGTAGCCAAAGGTAGTCGAGATGTACAGTCGACAAGACCTTTGTAAAACGTGATATGTGTTCAAAATTACATGTCTTGCTGAAATGATTTGAATCCAGGCCTGGTATTATATTATTGTTCCGAGCCTTTCAAACATTCGCCCGTCATTTAATTCCAACCGCTTTTCCGAAAATCGATCAGCACATTTATTTCCCCTTAAAGATAACGCCTATATTTCCTTTGCGGTCCTTTTATTATTCCATTGCTCTATTGGTCGACCAAAATTTTCGTCATGGATAGTCCTTCATACCCGCCGATTCGCCGCTGCGATCTTTCAGGTACGCGTACCTCGCGTCGTCTCTCACCAGCGCCGGCAAGTCTTGGTTATTCTCGATTCGCTCAAACTTATTCGACCTGCGGCCCCAGATATCGACGCCTTCGCGCACGGCGTTGGCGATGCGTTCGGGCTCACGGTATTCGGCGGCATTCATCCACTTATGGGAGAAGCTCGCCATTTTATTCAGAAAAAGTTCCATCGAGTCGAAGCAGCTGCTGCAGTGCCAGCTCGAGTTGGCGTACTTGCCCGACTCGCGCCACCGTGAGATGAAGTTGCCACCGCGGCCGGCGCGCAGGTTGTTGGGCGTGAGCGTCCGCTGGCCGTCATAGAATGTAGCCTGGGGATGGTGCCACTCGGGTCCGATGCTCTGAAACTGGAATGAGTAGTAGTAGAAACGCGAGAAGAGTGTGAGGCGTCGGGGGAAGTTGCAGGCGCGCAGTGTGCGTAGCGTGTCGGGTCGTGGTATTTCGTCAACGTCGGCGACGACGAGTACGTCGCCGAGACGCGGGGCGCGGTCGCCGGTTAGTTTGGGAAAGACTTGCTCGTAGCTGGCGTCACGCTGCAGATATTCGAAATCCCATGTCTGGTGGGGATGGAAGCTACTAGGAAATTCTAGCTCGTGGTAAAGCATCTTGTCGTGATACTTGACGAAGCGGTCCCAGTTATCCTTAGCTACCATAGGCTTCGAGTGGCCGTGGAATGTCTTTGGCGATTCTACGACGATGAAGAGGTCAACCTCGTCGTATAACGCATCGAGCCGAATTTCGAGCCAATCGAGCTCGGTGTTGATCATCGTCAGGTCGTAAATTTTTCGACGGGAGCCGGAGGTTGTCGCGGGATAGGCAGTGAAGCCATGAGAAGCGCATAGCTCGTGTGTCTCTGGCGAGTCTTGGATGGTACCGAGTGTAAGAAGATCCTCGTTGGAAGTCAGGTATAACCTCGACGAGACGAAGAAGATGCTTGCGCAAACGACGAGGTAAATCAAGGACTTGTATGGCTGCTTGGAGGGCAGCGCCCGCAGCGAAAGGCCCATGATGCCCAGTAGGTGTTCTGGCGGAAGAAGAAAAAATAAGAAACCAGACAGGCTGGACAGTGACTGGCCGTTGGGAAATGAAGGCTCTGCTAGTATGCGAGGTGAGGCAACCTTTGGCCCCTTTTGACGGAATAGGGCAAGTTGGTGTCACACAAAGTCTCCAAATAAGCCGAATCAATTCTGGCGAGTTCCAGTGATGACATCAACCAGCCCATCAGCATCATAGTGCTGCTAATTGGGTTGAGTGACGAGCAACGGCCGCAACGGCCAAGGTCAATGACAGCCACAATGCACTCCTTGCATCTGTGGCTTTTCAGGCTGCGAGGCAAAGTTGCGAAGAGCGGGGAGAGCCTGCCATTGCAGATGGTATGGGGAAGAGGGCCGTCTGTCAGAACATCAATGCAACGCTGATCCTTTGGCTCTCCATCTTGAGCAGTTGGGCTAAAACGAAGCGTGAAGCTCAGCTGCCCCGTGGTGAGAATTGCGAGCAATTTTCAGGTGCATAACGCCAGCAGGCGGACATGGCGGGCTCCATATTATTCGAGGCCCGTTCAGCCCCACAAGCCCGGGGCTGAGGCTCCATACTGATAGCCCTATAATTTTACTAGATCAGGGGCATCTGTAGTCCCCCGTGGAGGCTATACAGCTGGAAGTCCATCTCATGCAGAGCATACCAACAGCAGCAGATGCCGTAGTTTGAGAATCTCTCTCAATGGAGCTGCGTGTCTCCGTACTTGGCGATGAACTCCCGATTGGCCATCAGATTCGAGGGGAATCGGACACAAAAGCCCACTTCGCAATATTCCGGAGCAAGTGGAGTTGGCGCCCGGCCATCAAAGGGACGCGTCATGCTTTGCGGCTTGCCAGGCGAGCACGGAGGCGCTCTACCGCTTCCTTCTGGACGAATAGTGAATGCAAATGAAGTTATCCACACCTTGATGAATTTGTTGAATGTACATGTGTATAGGAGAATCAGCGCGCTGGAGTTCTGGACGGCGATGAATGAACACTCGAAACGCTCGCAGTCTCGTGAGGCTAGCTAGCGTCAGATGGCCATATCCTAAATATGGCAGAGAAGTTCTAGGAAATTCGGACCGCCCATCTTGAGTCGCGGGCGTCGCTGGAAAAACGGGGAGAGGAAGCATTCCGCCGGGCAGACAAGTGTCGCGTGGCAGCGGCGAGATGTGGCCGCAGGCAAGCAGCAATAACAATGGAATGGTCGGGCATGTTGAGGGAATTAGGTAGCGGTAGATGAACCGTGCATTTCATTGGCGTCATCCATTGTTGCGCGTCAGATGTGGTTGGCACGCCACCGATCAATATTGATGGGACGGATGCCGATCAAGCTAACAAAGAAAGCCGCAGGACTCCTTTCCGGGTTGTTCTGGTGGTGACAGACGCCAATACGCATCGCAGAAGGTTTCACAGCAGATACGCGCCGTTTCTCGCGAATAAACTTTGTTGTCGGAGACATGCTGTGATACTATGAGCGGGTAGACACATGTCTCGAATCGTATCAAGATGGGCGTACTCGGTACATACCATGGATCTGATCACGGAAGTTAGATACCTACCTGCGGGTGCATACGCAAAGAAACTCGGCCGTGGCCAGGGACCTGACGACCTGAATATTGAGACGCATTTTCAATAAGAGACAGTAATTTTCGCGAGACAAGAGAAGTACGGAGAATGCTGGTGCTGCTTTTTGATGGCGGGAAGTCGCCCTTGATGTCTCGAGAATTTGGGTGCCAGCGCACTAGCCACCATGCCACCGTGCCACCTCGCCAATCGCCGCTGTTTGGTGGCTCAGTGGCTGCCAGCTGGCACCGCTCATCACCGCCGAATGAGATCCTTCCGGGCTCATCGACCACAATAGCTTCCAAATCCATTCTTTCCCACAACCACATGCATGCCTGTCCAACCAGCTTGGCTTTTGCTCCGCCTTTGGTCGCGACAGAATTCCCGATTGCCCGAGATCTGCGCTTCACTTTCAATGTGACCCTCGAGACTCTAGGCCCGCTTGACCCTCTCATTGGCTCCCTTTGTTCATCTCCCGACGCAAATCTTGGCGATGACGTCCGTCGCAGCCCGAGCCTGCACAATAGCTACGATGCGCCACCGCGTTGCATTGCATGCCGCCCTTTCATCTTCAATCTCGTGGGGACGACGTCAAGTGACAGAATGACAACGTGTCGGCC
>JAPFSE010000696.1:0-24867 GCA_030777785.1 Beauveria caledonica | reverse complement strand
CCTCTACCCTCTCCTCCCCCTCTTAATACCTCCCCCCTCCCCCCTCTCAGGCACGGCTCGGCCTTGAGATGAAGAGGCATTATTATGCATATGGTTGGTTAAAAACAAACTTTTTTTAACAAGTAGACAAATACGTGTATGCTTGTCTGTTGGGCGGCGAGAAAATGTATCAAACGTCGGCAGGAGCCGTCAGGGGGCCGGGGGGGGCTGTTTCATCGGTCTACATACAATCCTGCAGACAGTCGATACCTTTTTTGTTTTTGCCTATTTTCTGCTTGTTTTCTTGCTTGGAAGGATGGGCAAGGCTGATGAATTGAGTTTTGGTAACGGGGAGGGCCGTTTTGGAGGAGGGGGGGTTCATCTGCCGACCTGCAAGGAGCTCCCGGGGAAGTTCCTTTTGACTCTATTGTTTTTTTTTCTTATGAACAATACTCAACTACTGCTTAGGCATGCGAGCAGTCAAACGACGAAATTTCCGCAATTTCCGCATGCGGAACTTTGGGCGCGCCAAGCAACCAGTTGTCACCCGCGTCCACGTCCGCGATGGCTCGCCTGTTATCACGACAACCGTGCTCACGCAGGATAACTCTGCCAAGATCTTGCCCGTCGTGGAATAAAAAAATGAGGTTGAGCTCTGCATGTTGTTCTGAAATAGAGTTTGTCTTGTCTCGAGGGAAGGATGCCCAGCATCAATGCCACACAACCCGGCCGCGATCCTGTTCACCTAGTGGCGGAAACGGGCCCGATAAGGGGGGCGGTACGCTCGTTGGTGTGGGCGCTCGTCACAGCCCACCTGGTTGAGCGTTTCAAAAGTGCCATGGGGGTTGATCTGGGTTCTCTTTTCTATTTGATTCGCTCGACGGAGCAGGGCCACTCTTTGTCTGTGCGAAGCATATTAATTACAGTACTGTATCGCGGTCGGCGGTGAATGACAGCCCCATTGCGTAAAGAGGTTCTAAAGTGCTCATTGTTAGATGCTTAAAAGAAATAGATTAAATCTCAGGATTCAAGCTTAAAAAGATGAACCAATCAATGTAAATTGGGCTTTTAGCGCCCACTGCTTCTACATAGTTCGGCTCACGGCATCACGGTTTACGCCATTCTTCATGCTGCCAAACTCTACCTTGGGATGCCTTGGTCATCAAAAGAAGAATAAAATTTTAAACCCGGACCCCGGCAATCCCATCATTACACCTCTTATGAATCTTATGCCGGCTAAGAGCCGGTAGAGTTTGCCCTTCAAACACGAGTAGTGTCGCACCCCGACCAACCGGCTGCTCTCCTCCGGAGGTCATTGCGCGACGACATCACACTGTGCTTTTCCTCATGGCAGATTCCTCATCCTTCTCTCTCTCTTCCTGTAATTACACATGTATTGATGCTGACCCCCAACATTCTCCACTCGAGCATTCTTCTCAGCCTCGCTCAACGCATCCCCCATGGGCAAAGTCTTGATGCTGCAACGAGCTCGGCCACGGGTTTGTGTTTCAGAATCCTGCGCCCCCTCCCCAAGTTTTGTCTTAATGTCTACCTTGACGAGTTTGCGTCTACCGACAACCTTAGCCTCAATGAAGAAACAACACGGAAAAGGGACAAGAGAAAACGGGCAAGCAAAATCCATGTTCGCTGACGACGGTCGCACCAACACTGGCAAGGCTCCGGCAAGGCTATTATTCCACGTGGATGCATACATGCATGTCTCGGCGTAGAACATGTCTCGAAGCGTTGACCAAGTCGATGATACATCGCTCCATCCCGACGGATCACGCGAGCCGACGGAACCCTCGATAGCTTCTTCTTGTTGCCATCCCACAGACTTTACCGCGCCTTTCAAGTCTACCACAGCTGAAACCGGGCAGGGATCCGTTACAATCGTCACCGGAGCATCATGAAATTGAGGGAGCAACCGTTGTCAAAATACCGTTGAGGCTGCGCATCGAAAGTAAGTCTTTTTTTTCGCGTCTCGGGCTCACATCACAGTCGAGGGGTGATAAAGGTGCAGAGGAGCCTGGCAGCCCAGCAGCAGCCCAATGCAGCGTCGCAGCAAGTCTGGGGAGACTTTTTTTTTGTTCCTTTTACGTTATTCTGTTGTTTCACCCTAAACGAACGTGTAAGCAGTTTTACGCATACACCGATTGATTAGCCGTGGTAATGCGCTGCCATGGGCGACACGCTTTGAGCAGCCGGACCATCGCGATCGCGGATTCTTGGCCTCTGCCACTGCTGCCCATGAAGCGCCAAGAGAAGTACGGTGTTTTCGGTATGAATGAAGCCGAGGAGCTGTAGTACCTCTCGTCTGCTGCATGAATGTAGCTTGGATATCGTCATGCTCGTTGAAGCTGTGCAAAACGGTAGTATTGCGCCAGTGGAAGTGATTCCGCCAATCTTTTGGGAATTATTGATCATTCATACCGAATCATGTACATCTTCAAGAATGCCTCTCACGGCCGCCTGGCTACAGACCAGAGGTGGCCGCTGATCGAGGGCGTTGAAGACCCGACCGGTAGCTGGCATCAACACACGAGGCTTGTATCACCAGAGCCCAATCTACAAGACGTGAACCACCAGGAGCGCACAACATACGGAGAACATGTGAGAAAATACGAGAAAGCTGTGAAACTTTGCCTCATCCGTTTCGTGGTGGCGGCCAAGTCGGCCATGAAATCACGCAACCACCAGCGTCGCTCGTCGGCCGTCTTGCGCAAGACCGAGTCTCGTTCCGTCATGAAACTACGAACACACGGCTAATGTCAGACTATCTGGATAAGTGAGCCAACAGCCGCCGCCATCGGCACCGCATGATACCCTGCGCCAAGCCCTTGCCACACACACACACACACACACACACACACACACACACACACACTCCATAGCCGAGAAAGTTCTGGTTCGGATGTGGCGAAGAGCTTATTTACGCTTCCCGTCCGGGAGCTATTGTATGAGCCTAAACAAGCGCTTTTTTCCGGAACAAAGATGCCGCGCCGATACGGGACGACCAACTAGTACGCTTCGTAAACTGAGACGGGTGCAGAAAAGTAAAATATATGGAACGAGCTCGCTCGACGTCGGTGAATTCATCAGCAAACGCAATTTCTTCGAGAAGATCAAAGATTTGGTCTAGTTGAAAATTTTGCTGTCTTGGTATGATTACAACAAGAGAAAAGGTATCGATTTGTCTTGTGTAACTGTCTGGCCTGTGTATGGAATTGTCATGCATTGCTTTCAACGCAGCCCATCCAGATGCCATCTAGAGCGGTGACTCGACGAAACTGCGGGGGAAGAAGCCCGCGTGCTTACATATAGCATGTATTAATGACTGTGTATCGTCGGATAAGCATGGTTGGCCATAGACTCATTGCGTAGTCGCCCTCGTAGTTATTCAATAGTTCCCGGGTAGGCTCTCCGTATCTAAATATCAAGAGGGAGCTCGGGGGTAAATACGCAGTTGCCTCTTTGAAGAACAAGTTGTTGCCAAGCGTACATATTTGTCTTATTGTCACTAGACACCCAGATAATTTCTTAACGAGCATTGACATTCAATTTCTACCTTCCCTCTGTGTGACGCGCGCGTTCTTGACCTAGCGGCAACTTTGCACGCGAGTACGGTCGTACGACAAACTTTATCATCGACTACATTAGGACGGATGTGGTGATGAATGGTTTTCGTTATTTGACATGGATTTTGCCTTGTAACAAGGCAACAAGGAGCTTCTTGCCGCACAAAGAAAACCTTGGCTGGCATTGCCCATGTCTCGTCGTGGCACGTATCGCTCGTTGCACCTTGCAAGTTTATCCGTCGTTGCACATGTCTCTTCCTGGCAAAGACTGCGACGAATTCGCTAGTTAGTGTTGCTTCCAATATCCGTCTCAAAAAAATACAGCGCGTGGGCCGTGGTACGGCCCTTTAGTCGAGAGCTCCCCGTCACCACAATACAAAAGCTAGAAATACAAGTCCACGACGGCGCAGACGAGCCGGGGTTGAATCCACAGTAGCGTTTGTTTCTATTCAAATTCAGAGAGTATCACTTCCATTATTACCAGAGTCACTCCAATTTCCACTCCCACAGCGGCTCTTTCAAAAAAATCCTCGTCCACAAGGTATCTTGAACATCATCCGCAGCGTCAACAAACAAACGCATCATAATGTGCCCGCACATCATCTCTAGAAGATGCTATTCACAATATTGCTACCAATACTGGCGCCCGCGCCAAAAATCGCCGCATTCCCCAGCTTCTTGCCAAACTTTTTCCCGTACTCGCCCGCCTTGCTGCCCTCGCCCTCCTGCGGCTGCGCCTGTCCCTGACCGCCCTCGGCCACCGCCATCGGGGGCACATTCGCATTATACGGGTTTTGCTGCCCTGGCGGCCCCGGCGGGTATCCGTACTGTGGTTGCGGGGGACCGTAGCCACCCGGCGGCGCCTTGTAGTCCTGCTCGGGCAGGACGTAGCTGCGCGGAAAGATGCCCTCTTGGCCGGTGCGCTGGTTCATACCCATCCACCAGTCCTGGTTCATGTACTCGTAGACGGCCACGCGGTCGTCCTTTTCAAACGACAGGTCGCGGGCGTCGGTCGCGGCGTAGCGGTACAGCGCGCACGCGTGCACAATGATGGGCCTGCCGGGCGGCGCGCTGCGGGGGGGCGCCGCGGGCGCGGGAGTGTTTTCGTACGAGGGAGGCGCGGGCGATGTCGAGCCGAGCTGCATGTTCTGGAAGCCCTGCGTCGGCGGCGGCGCTGACTGGTTGGTGTCGCGTGTCGTCGGCGCGGGCGAAGGGCTGGCCACGGCGGCGGGGATCGCGATATTGGCGTTGGCGGTCGTGCGGAGGGGTCCGGAGAGGGAGGACTCGGGCGGGAGGGAGGCGTGAATGGCGTCAAAGACGGCCTCGTCAATGACACCTTTCTCGAGGAGGTTTTCCAGCTCCTACAAGCCAAACGGCAAACTGGTTAGCAGAGTCCGACATTGCCTTTGTGTGACTTTTCACACGAAACGCAAAAGGCCCAACCATGTGCAAAGAGATTCGCAAAGGGACACTGTACGTTTTTAATATTCCGGAGCGACCGGTTGGTCTCCATGATGGTCTGGCGGTCGGCGGACACCATCTTGGCGGGGGTGTGCGCGGGAACGAGCAGACAGTTGGTAAGTAAGTAATGGATGGCTCCCAAGGTGGTCGATGGTGGTAGATGGTGGGAGGGATGTCGTTCTGTGATGGTTATCGAGCAGGAGATGCGGCCAGTCGGCTGGAGGGAAACCTGAGAGACAAGTATGTAGGTAGTGGCCAAGTAGTGGGGGAGGCTCGGAGGTTGTTGCGTACGTGCGGGCCAGCCCGGTTGTGGCGATGAACTGTGGCAGTGCATCTTGGCGCCGTGTTGGTGACGTGCATAGCACAAAGGATAAGCTGCCAGCCGAGACGTTTTTTGAGGATTTACTATAATACTTTTCACTTTTACATTGCAAAGGATACACACTTGGGCCTGGACGGATTGAATACTGAGATTCCGTGCATACCTAAGCATGGGGTTGGTCGCAGCAAACACAAGTATCTACACTAAATAACAGACATTGGCCGGCTGCCACGGACCAGCGAGACAAGCGAACATGAATTGTATTTCCTGCACCCTGCATCTGCATAAGTGAATCAAGGGCTTGTCGAAAACTCGGCCGCCCATATCCCCTTTCTACTCAAGGTCAATCTCGCTAAATCACGGGTGCTGCGCAACCCGGCCGCCGTAGGCCTCTCCGCAGTACCATACTGCAAGATCCAACGAACCAGCCCCTTGGCCCTCCGGGCTTCATCCTCGCCGAGGTCAGGTTCCGTTTCATCAAAATCTCCCTCCATGGTGACCTGCGGCAGCAGCAGCAATACTTCCCCATCCCCCCCCCCCTCCGAACGCCGCCAAGCACTCCAAGTTGAAATAACAAGACGCCGTCTTCCGTGCCCGGCAGTCTCCCTCAGGCAGAATATCCAACCGCGTCATGAGCATGATGAGTTAGTAGTCGTCTTCCCACTCGGAAGCGAACACGGCAAAAGGTCGCTGTCCCGTGATGAATACAAAGAATAGACAGCCAAAGCTCCAGACATCAAGCGATACGCCCAATGCCCCATGCAAAACGAAATTATGCAAAACGAAATTAGGTGCTCTCATCAGCAGAGCAACAGGCCTGGATGGCTTGCCGGACGAAAAGCAGGCTGCGTATGTTAACAAAATCTCCAGACACTCTCTCCAAGGACGGCTTCAAGATGCTTTTGGCCATATTCGCCGGGTAGCAAATTTTTATCCTGTACATGGGAGGCTTGAATAACGGGTAAGCTCCGTAAACTATTCACACTTGGGCTCATGGGCTCAAAGACAAAGCATCCATGTATTTCATTGAGCGCCTCGTGTTCAAAATGGTTCGGGAGCAGCGTGATGCGCCGATTGTCTTTAGCGGTGCTTGAGCGGCAACGTAGTTTGAAACTCATTTCTTGATAGTTTGTTTTGAGATTTGTGAGACAAAGGTTTTAAGGGCGACATATCTTCCTGGTATTTTGCATATTAAGCAAATTTGACACTGATCATTACGTTTCTGTAGTATTCGTGGAAACCCGCCGACCGTATATCCTTGGCCAGCTATACGCTCGAGTGTGATCCCTCGTTCAATTTGCGTATTACTCTTACTATTCATGGTTAAATGACACGAAGAGCAACTGGGTGACAGCCGCCGGGGTGACAGTCTTCTCAAGCCAGCTTTGCTGTTGATGTTGTGGTGCCATGCTGGTTCCTTTGAATGACCTCATGTTACACACGCAATGACAGGAAGACACTGTTTCAAGGCTGCCATGGCTCCCGTCGAATCTGACAACCAGAATGGGAGGGATGTCTCAGCTGTTGCAGGGCCAGGGCCACTCGCCATCGACAAGCCAAAGATGCGGCATGGCAGAGTAAAGCCCGGCTTGGTGAACCGGAATATCATGGCAGTAGCCCCCAATTCGGGCATTCGAAAATTCTACAATATGTATCTGTATCAAGGCATTGTCTTGGCGGAAGGGCTTACTGGTAGGTGACGTCTTGCACGCGTGCTGAAGCGGCGTGGTGATGCAGGGATGTACATCGGAACAAGGCCAAGGGTCTCGCTCGGCAGCCAACCAGGGTCATAACAGCGATCGGGTAGATGCAGGTCCGAGCGATGGTATTTTTACGATTGGTATGGCAGAAACCCGATGTGGCGGGAGCTTTCATCATCGAGGGATAGGGTGGTTGTCTTGACGTAATGGATCCCATTGGCGCTACAACGGTGCCGCCAAAAAAGGCAGCATAGCCAGAGGTTGATTGGGGCCTAATAATGAACCTAGGTGTAGGTACTTCTGAAGACGGCTCGAAAGATTCCTAAGGCGTTGGTAGCCGTAACAGTGCAGCACGGTACACTGCAGATGCCGTGTGTCGTGCCGTCTTGCATCTGTCAGCCTTTGATCGAAGCGGAAGCGGCAGTTGACTTTCTTAGCCCTGTAAGATATCAGGGGAGAAGTGCATGGTACGAATTGGCCGGCGGGAGAAACAAGAGGACGGGCCTTGAATCACGCGGCCCAGGGGAGGAAGTCGAATGCGCGAAAAGTAGGACTGCGGAATGACGATTAGAAAATGTTTGGCGGGGGCGGTCTGCGTGTAAGCAAGTCATGTCTGTTTCGAAACGATGGCTTTGGTACTGACGTGGATGCGAGTAACTAGTTGCTATCTATCGTTATCATTAAAAGTAGTACGTGTCGATCATCTGGGTGTTACTGATGGCCAGTAAGAAGGAAAGGTTGGCCCAATGCAATTTCATACCGTGAGCGATATACATGACGGGCTGTAGACTTCGATATGATCCTTGAAGGGCCGCTTTATGAGTGAAGATCCGGTAAAGGGTCGGTGGCATTTATTTATTATTAGGCATGGCGAGCCGTGGTGGGGGAAGCTGGTGAGGGTGGCTGGTGAGGAGCCTCTCGGGGTACAGCTGTTTGGCGGCGGGCGGCTGATCCGGTTCGTGTTGAGCGGCGGATGTCCCGTTTTAATCCCCGGATAGAAGGCTACAACGGGCAGCTAGATGATACTTAGAGGGCCCAGATGATTCAAAAGTCTAGACGCACCACTCGAATGTCTGCGGTGAGCAGTCGCAGTGTGTCTGTCTGTGGGTGCGGCATCAGCCTTGAGGCGACTTGGAGACGGGTAGCAGGCATCCCTGTCATGAAAAGGAGCGCAAGTCAGAGACGGCAGTTACTTGTACATTTGCAAAAAGATGGCATTCTCGAGTTGCAACTTGCGAGCCGCAGAGATGACGACGCCCACTTGGCGTGGAACAGCGAACCGTGCTAGGCTTGCGCATCTCAGCTAGGCAGGGGTCCAAGGAGGAGCCGGAGAGCAGCATCTGGATCGGAAAGGGCAGGGCACGGCAGGGCAGAGTAGTCGGTGAAATGTTGGAGAAGATGGGAAAGGGTAAAGCGTGGATGGCTGATGATGGGCGGCTGCATGAGGTGGTACTGAGGCTGCACACTGCAGAGGAGGAGGTGAGCAAGCAAAGCGGGTACCAAAAAACATGGCCACTATTTGGTACCTAGGATGTCATGGATGTCTGAGAGAATCGGCCATGTTTTTTGGTACCCGCTTGGCAAAGCAATTGAGGCAGAGAGGTTCGGGCTAGGCGAGGACAAGGTTTGGCGGGCAGTTTGAGAGGAACAATAGGGAGCTGAAGATGCGGGA
Source organism: Beauveria caledonica (assembly GCA_030777785.1). Classification (NCBI taxonomy): domain Eukaryota; kingdom Fungi; phylum Ascomycota; class Sordariomycetes; order Hypocreales; family Cordycipitaceae; genus Beauveria; species Beauveria caledonica. Next base: position 16,155 of record JAPFSE010000696.1, on the reverse strand, counting down.
CGGGGGTGTATTTTAGGGGGTATTTTTGATACTGGTAGATATTCTACGAGGAATGTTTCTTTTTGTAGTTAGAATTTCTTTTAAAGGGGATAATTGGAATTAAAGATGCTTCTTTGTTATAGCTGGATAGGTATATCGGTGTACGGTAATCCGTACGGATTACACGATTCCGAGTACCTACCTAGTTGCCTAGGTAGGTACCAGGTACATCCGTACCTGACAACCTGGGTACATGGAATTACCTATTTGAGTGTCTCGTTTGCTGGTCCGTCAAAACCTAGGTACTACTTAGCTGCAGCGGTCGACTGCAACGGCTGGATTGTCAAGCAAATGGAAATCATGGCTTCAAATTTTTATCGTCGCTTTCAAAGAGGACCATGGCCATGTCGAGACCTTGTCGATATCAAGGTTGCCAAAATAGGAACCCATGCACACCCTTGTTGGTAGCCACTTATATGGGTTGATGGGCTCCCGATGTTCTCGACGGTGGGCGGGTGACGGATATCGTGAGCATCCAAATGGGCGAGTTGGGGGACAGCTCATGACGGTATGGGTACGGCGGTGGAGGCAGAACATGGCCAAAAATTCGTGGGAAAATTAATTGAAATCTCGAGTCAATGCTTTGGTTTCTGTTTCATCTTGCATTTTTATTTCATCTCTTTCATCCATTGACTTTGATATTTCGCTTCTCGTGTCTTGGACTGACCTACTCAAGTACCTGGGTACTTAGCGACAGCGACAGCGACAGTGGACCATTATCAGTAAAAAGGCCCTGTAATCTAGGAATTTGGCGCATTGGCCCGCTGTAAACTTGGGTACGTTTGGGGCTTTGCTGGCCCAAGCGAAGCTTTTTACGTCCTTTTGGGGCTTGCGGCGGGTGGGTCTACAAGAGCACTTGTCTTCATTCGGTCTTTTGACTCTCCACTCACCCCACTCTCAAACCTTGGACCTCTCTCTATTCCTTACTACACTCGACCTGAAATTGTCTCTACTCGCAACCTACTCCGTAACTGCAGCGCAATGCAAGTATCATTTGCCCATCTCATGTCCACCCCTCCCCTTCTCTTCATCCATCCCACAATCCCCCAATCCGTCCATCCATCCCTCCTCTTGCGCTGTCGTCCACTTCATTACTGGTACATTTCTCATTGCGCGATCGATCACCTTCCTGCATCTCCCAGCCATCGTTTCCATGATGCATCCCTCCACGCCCGCACACCCCCTGGGGTCTCGTGCCCCAATGCTCCCGCAAACTCTCAAGGCTTGCGCCTCGCCGCCAGCTCCGGCTACGCCATTGCACCCAAGACAAAAGCCAACATGACCCTCCTCTTTTTTGGTGGTCCTGCTGCTCGTTCACGCTACGCTAGCTTCATGAACCCTTTCCATCCCGAGACAACCTACTCTGTGCTGGGCGCTCGGTTTCCGCTTCCGCATCATTGCTACCCAGCATCGATCATCACCTCAAGATCCATGACCAACGCGCCGCTATCCCTTAACGAATAATCGACTCTGGATTGAAACAATACAAGAGTACAAGAGTACGCTCGGCCGTTACCATACACTCTGGAGCCTACTTCACTTCAGCCTCACTCTTTCCGCCTTCATTAGACCCTTCTTCTGCTCACTGCTGCTGCTTCTACTTCACGAATCACACGCTACCAGCACACCAGATCGCCTGAGGCGCTGACATCGACCTGCCTACTCGTTTACAGCTGCTACCAAGCATCAAAACAATCTGCAAAGTCGCCTTCTCCCAAGAGTAGAGTATCACGCCGTGGCGTACCTAAACAGTTTCGGTCTGCCTCCTCTCGCCGTGGCTTTCGCATAAATCATCAGCATTTTAAAAACGCCAGCAATGTTCTTGTGGATCTTGACTTGTTATTAGAGTTGTCCATTGTCTTGCCGCCTTTCTTTTTCTTCGCCGACCATCAAGCCCGCCAACCCGCCCTCGCTTGCTTGCCGGCTAACTAGCTTGCCCTGCTTGCTTTGTCGAGCCCGTCACTTGACATTCTAGCAGCCCGTCTTCCCGGTTTTCGGCTCGCTACCTTACCATTATACCAAATTTCCCACTTCAACTCTTACACCACACCCCATTCGCTTACTCTATACGTTTCTCCCACATCCCGGTTCTCCTTCCTCAACTCTCGCGAGACTCGGCTCGCATTGGCAGCAACAAACCTCAGCATCACATTCTCAAGTGCTCCTTAGCTCGTTATGCCTGCCAGTAGAGTTCTCGTCTACCTGCTACGCCGCGACCTGAGACTTGCTGATAATCCCGTTTTCCATCGTCTCACTTCGACTTCGGATCATGGCTTTACTCATCTGCTTCCCGTTGTCGTGTTACCTCCCGACCAGATCGAAACGTCCGGTTTCCTCAAGTCTGACCAAACCTCTCCTTTTCCGCTAGCCAAGAGCAGAGTGGGTAAGTTCTGGCGCTGCGGCCCTCTTCGCGCAAAGTTCTTCGCCGAAGCTGTCTGGGATTTGAAGAACACCCTTTCTTCCCGGCAGAGCGGTCTCATCATCCGCATTGGACCCCCAGCCGACGTTGTCCGCGCCATCATCCAGCATCTGCAATCCTCGGGTGAGGCCGCTGTTACCGCTGTCTGGATGACCGACGATGTGCCCTCGGAAGAGAAACGACAACAGGACGAAATATCCGCCGTATGCAATAGTGCCAATGTCGACTTTACCCTCATCCCCGATGAGAAATACTACATTGACGAGTGCGTTTCCGCCTGACTGGTTTGCATGTCCTGTAACAAATTGCATGTATACGTCTAACATCTTTTCCTAATTCTTTAGTCGTGATGTCGACATTGCTACCCAAGACCTCCCTGATGTCTTCACGACCTACCGCAAATCACAAGAGCCACTGCGCGAAAGGCCCCGCGCAGTATACCCCAGCATGAAGTCTTCTCTTCCTCCGTTCCTGCCAGACACTCTGATACCGCCACAGGCTATGCCTTTCCAAATACCGGATGACCTTGATACTTTTCAGAAATATCTCGAACAGCCTCTTGTTTTCGACTTGCCGAATCCTCCCGTCAACCCCGAAGACGCTAAATCCGCCCATCCCTTCGTCGGCGGCGAGCAGAGCGCAATAGATCGATTGCGGCACCTTGTTAAATCTGGAGCCGCTTCGTCTTATGCCGACACACGCAACGGGCTTCTCGGCGTCGACTTCAGCACCAAACTATCAGCGTTTCTCTGTCTGGGTTGTTTGACTGCTCGCCAGATACACAGTGAACTGGTCAAGCTCGAGGATGGCACGGATGAAAAGTACCAGGACGCTCCCGGATACGGCCAGGGTGAAAATAACGGCACCAAGTCCATTCGCTTGGAACTCCTTTGGCGCGATTACATGCGACTTTGTACCAAGAAATTCGGCACAAAGCTGTTCGCCGCCTCTGGCTTCCGAGAAGTTGATGGGTACAACAAGAAGTGGAAAACGGCCAACAGCGACACGGCCAGTCCAAACCAGGATCCTTCTCCGCAGAAAATTGGCGAAATAATACAGCGGTTCTTGCAAGGTAATACTGGAATGGGCCTGATCGACGCATCTCAGCGGGAGTTGTTCGCCACCGGCTACACATCAAACCGAGCCCGACAAAACGTCGCAAGTTTTTTTGCCAAACACCTCGATATCGATTGGCGCTACGGAGCAGAGTGGTACGAATGCATGTTGGTCGATTACGATGTCTCATCCAACTGGGCTAATTGGCAATACGTTGCTGGTGTGGGTAACGACCCCCGTGGCGACGCGCGTATTTTTAACCCGGTCAAGCAAGCTTTTGATTATGACAAGCAAGGAGACTACGTGCGCACTTGGGTGCCGGAGGTACGCGGCTTTGACAATGTTGAAAACGTGTTTCAAGCCTGGACCGCGACGCCAGAGGAACTCGAAAAGGTCAATCTCACCAATAACGTCATGGTCACGGACCCACTTAAGAAGATTGATTTCACGGTCGACCGCAAGCCCAAGTCGCAGCGACGCCCATATGCTCGAGGAAGAGGATCATCCAACGGGCGGGGTGGAAGGCGTGGGGGTGGTTTAAATGGATTTGGTCGCGGAGGCATGTCCATGCACACGCAGGCGCAGATGGTTCCTGTACCCATGGACGGCATGGTTCCGGGTGGCCTTCCGACAAACCCTCCCATGTACGGTACAGGTGGTATGGGATACGAGCAGCAAGGCTATGCCTGGAGCCCATCTCCGATGGGTATACCGCCGCATCTTCATCACGGAGCGCCGTCACCTCATCATTGGGGCGCAAATGCCGGGGCTCCGGTCGTGAGCAGCGGCTGGGTCTCTGGTGGGCCGCCCATGTTTAACGAGTACAACAGCATGCACGGCACTCTACCTCAACCCGCCATGCACTACCGGGGTCGTGGCAATGGTCGGGGCAACTACCTGGGGAGGATGCCTCAAGGCAGAGGAGGGTATATGCCCAACTAGAAGGATGGCCGCTACCCGCCGTGCAAAACCAGGGCCGTGGCAATGCCCTGCCAATGGGCCCGGGAGAAGGTAGCAAGTCGGAGAGGTGGAGACACGCTCAACCACAGAGGACAGCCGCTACCCGCCGCTCTATATCGGGGCCATGGCAAGTGCTGTGGCAAGGACTTTGGGATTCTGCGAGGCATTGGAGGTCGTATATCCTGCGCGAGGCGAGGGCATGAGTTCCTGATGCGAGGCACCTCGGAATGCGGCAAGGGCGGGGAGGATAAAAGGATAAATGCCAGACTTGAAGCCACTGAGGAGTTTCAATGCCACACTGAAGAGACTAGCGCGGGAGATAGCGAAACGGAACGCGATCGGGTTTATACTGGTGCATGATGCATCATAGACGGGGCTTCTCTATCGGCTTGCATACACCGGCGGTGTTTACTGTTTTTTGGGGGGGTTTTCTGTTTATGCGTGGTTGGTTTTGGTCAACTGGATGAGGGCTTTGTCACATGATACTTGGAGGTGCGCATTTTGACGGCATCGAAGTGGTACATAGACGCATAACACAAACACACATATTGCCGACTGTACATGTTCGTCTGGATATGTGGGAGCATATCCGAGGGCGGGTAGAAGCGTCGGTATGCCGCAGGGATAGCTGCTCCTGACGTAGTACAGAAACTGCAGGAAGTCGGTCTCGCTACTTTGACCGGACTAGGACCGATTAAGTATGACAAGAAGCCTCAGGGCTGAGTGGTAATTCTTGCATGCTGTCGCCGACGCAGCTGGGAGCTGGTGACACGGAAAGTAGCCAAAACCCCTGCATATCCTTATGGCTATTTTTATGTACAGTGTTTCTATTCTTGTACATTGTGTGCTCAGATGATGTGCCCCCAAGGGCAGGCGCGTCACTATTGAACTATTTTGTTAGCAATCGTTGAGTCGAGTCTCGTTAGTAGTCTTTGGCTGGACAGCTTGTCATGCAGTCGCTCATTGTGGGCAGAAGAGACCATAACTTCTCGAGGAAAAGTCGACAGGACCCGACCCGGAAAAGTAAAATGACAGACCGCAAGTAGGGCTTTTGTCTGCGAATTAGGCACAACGGGCGCCTTGTAGCTCCTCCGCACGGGGGTAGGCGGCTGACGCCGAGGCGCGCTCGCGGGTGAGCTGCGTGGCCCGCTGAGGCTCGGGAATCAATACGGCCAACAGCACTTTGAGCCAGATGGTGTACCGTCAGGAACACGGCCAGGATTTTCTTTTCTTAGCATGGTGCCTATTTGCCCTTGTGAGTCTGCTGATGACGGCAGCTTGATGACTGCTCAAGGCAGCCATGGAGGTAATCAGACAGACACGAAAAGAAGGCAAGGAGACGGCCTGAATGCAGATTTCTTCCCTTGCAGCTGGGCTCTAATATCGTTGCCCAACTGTATAGCAAAACGGCAGTCACCGGGAATGCGCCTACCCGAAGTTGCAGTGTCCCTTTTCCACTGGCCATTGTCAAGATGCGTCGACGAGAAGCATCGGCACTCAGAGTCGTTCAGGATGTCGTGAGAGTTGAAACTCAACTCGGGAGCATCCCTCCCCTAGCGACTTACCGCGTCGATTGACGGCAAAGAATCTGCTTTTGGGCCAATAGATTTCTCGGTACTGTCGCGCAACGAGGCTCCGGTCCCGGCCTAATCGCTCGACGTCGCACCGCAGTATCTATGTGCCTCGCCCCCCAAGTCTCACCCCCATTGACCAACATTTTATCTAGTTTTTTGCGCGACGCTCCATTGTCTTGTTTCTTTATTGTTAGCTCCCGTGCCGTGTGAACTAGTTCATGCCGCGCACTGCTTTCTGCCGTGTACCGAGTCCGCCGTTGCAGCGTCTAACGCGCCGGGCTGATTGGGCGCGCGCGTATGAAGCAGCGCGATTCATCGTCGCACACGGCTGACGTTGCACCACCATCACCACCCACCAACTTCGCCTCGAGGTCTGGCAATCATGCGAGTATATATAGCGGCTTTTCTTGCGCTCTTTCTTGCCCTCGTTCTCTCGATTCCGGCCTGCTCCCCATGTTATCGGACTAGTCACTCGTCTTCTGTACTTGCTTCGTCTTCGGGGTAGTAGTAGGAGGCAGGACGGCACGCGCAACAGTGCTTCTTTCCTTGACTATTCTGTTTCGCCATAGTCGTCATCAGAGCCAGCCGCATGACGAATATATTAAAAACATTAATACTCAAAAATGGCGGACTCGCACAACAGCAACAGCCGGACTGCTCGCGCAGAGCAGGGGAACATGGCGAGGAGCGCGGCATTGGCAGAGATCATTGCCGCGCACACACAACCTGACGATGTGACACATCTCTCGCTCGAAGAGTCAGAGTATCTCGCAGAAGGAGATGTTAGGATTGAGGAGCACACACAGCAGTAAGACAGCCTGGCCGGTTTCCACGTTTTCATAGTTTCCCTCTAACAAGTTTCAAGACATCCAGAGGCCCCTGCCACGCCCCGTCCTGCTGCCCGTGTTATCAGTAGAAACAGACATCTCGAGTCTACTCACATGCGGCTCCAGGCTATTTTAAACGAGACGGACGACGAGGACGCAGAGCGATGGCACACTAGCGACACTGCGGAAGAAGGAGACGTAGAGACGAGGCTGGTCGAGAAGCAGGTCTACCTCGATCGCGAACACACGGCAATATACTGGCTATGGACTCACCGGGTTCCTCTGCTGTACCATCCTCGATCTCTGCTGAGCGCTTTCTGCACGCCGGAGCGTATCGAGGGCCTGCTCCGGCCTTTTTACTGGCACCCGCCCTTGGATTTTGATGCTCCTGTCATGCACTTTTTCGAGCGACAGCGTCTGCGCTTTCAAGAATTCCAACGTTTCCAGGCAATCAACCGCGGCATCGACACCTTGGAGCCGTCCGCCATGGAGGAAGCATACCTTGCTGCGCTGATACGTGAGGCCACCAACGCTCGCCACTGGCTGGAGCTGGTGGCAGCACCGGGGTGCAATGGAAGTGTTGGGCGCCGCAACGATTTCTGGGCGAGGCGCACCGATGAGAGGGAACTCTTGCGGGAGGAAGCCTGCTCAAACTTTGACGAGTACCAAGACGCAGTACGCGCACGCTTGGCTCGAAATGGTGTAGAGGTTCCCGCAAACTTTGCGCTTTTACACGAGGATTTTGCGCATCAGGATCGGCTGACGATGTGGAGTGAGTACCTCGCGTTCGAGTATTGGTTCATGGAACAGTACGACGACGATGTCCGCAGGTATCGACCCTCGCATGATCTGGCGTATGCCCAGCTCAGGACAACGGTGGCGCTGCGGCCCCATGAGACAGCCGAATTCCTGCCGACAAAGGCGGCCGCGACGCAGCGAATCGTTGAGGAGACTGAGGCGTTAGGCCAACACGACATGGCTGAGCTCACCTTTCGGCGTCTGCAGATAGCACCGCGAGGGCGGAGCCATACGGAGCTGTACGGGACGCGTGTCCAGCGAACGCGCCGGCTCGCCGAGGCGCAGGCCACGCTCGCAGCCGCCGAGGAGGCAAAGAACGAAGTTCTGCGGCGCAACGCGGTGGTGGTGGCGTTTCTGAAGGAGACAGGGGCCTGGCGGGAGGCGTGCGACAATCGCTCGCGGCACGATGCTCTGCTGGCCTGGGCTACGGACCGATGGTACGACATTCTCAACTCGGCGGGTCGGCCCCTTGCGGGAGAAGAGGAGGAAACGATTCGATCGTTGAACCCGGCCTGGTCAATGCAACCAGGTTATTTCTCGGCGGCCCAGGGTACGGCGGCAGCCCAGAGAACTGGCGACGCCGCTGATGCTCAAGCCGAGAGCATCATGGCCGAGGATGGGCAGCAGGCTACTGTCACTGGTCCAAGCAGCGACGAGGATAATGAACGCGGTGTCTCTCCTGAATTGCCCCCTTTTTCGGGCGCCGTCCCGTCACCTGCTGTGTCCCCACGCTCGCTGACTCCTCTCCGGCGTGTTGCCTTGCCAAGTCTTGCTTCGCCACGTCGTACCACGTCACGTTCAACCGAATCGACCTTGATGGAATTTTCTCTAGTTGAGCAGCCGTTAGTTGAAGAGCCGTCAGCTGAAGAGCCATCAGCTAAAGAGACATTAGCTGAAGAGCCATTAGCTGAAGAGTCGTCAGCCGAGCAGTCATCAGCCGAGCAGTTGTCAGTCGAAAAGCTGCCGTTGGAACAGCCTTCGGTCAAAGAGCCCTCGAAAGAAGAACCTGCGAAGGAACTGCCTCCAGTAGAACAGTCAACCATTGTGCCGCCTTTGGTGAGACAAGTTACTGAAGAACAGAGACTTCCGAGTACGCCCGCCTCTGAGGAAACCGCCACTGCCACACAAGCTGCTGCGGCCGTTCCAGAGCCGCGAAGAAGTGCGCGTATCGCAGCGAGGCGCCAGAAAGCCGCTGAGGAAACGGCGCTGCAGAGCACCCAGGCAATTGTCCCGGAGACCACGACCAGGGTACAAGGTGCGTCCAAAGGGACACGGAAGCGCGTGCGCGGCAAGGCGGCCGCAGAGGAGGAGACGCAGGATGCAGAACCGCCGGCGAAAAGGACCCGACGGCGCACTGCACGGAAGTAAGCTAGTACGCGACATGGAAGGGAGGGAGGAGGATGTTTCTGTTTGTGCTTTGCTTTTCTTACTTGTCCTCTTACTATATGGTACTGGGTTGTGGGAGCGATGCCATTTACGTACAGGTTATAATGGGCTTAGATTTGGGCGGACACACCACTTTTGAATTTTGGATTGCGTGGTGCCTCAGAATGAGGTGCTTATTGTTAGTCGTAGATGATACCCATGTTCTTGTACTTGTCAACATTTGACCAGGTTGCGTTTGAGAGACTATTTAGTGACATGTACTTGACACTTTGCCTTTTATTTTCCTAGTAGCGATGCTACTGCCTGGCTTTATCAAAAAGAAGTTATACAGTGTTCATGTCAAGGTATAGTAGTGGCTAGTCTTGGCTAAATGACCAATATGAAGATGCGATTGGCCGGAATGCTCAGCTCCTCGGTCAACACATTGCGCTCGTCATCAGTACCCACGGTCGCATAAATCTCCGCTCGCAGGTGCTGGGCTATCCGAATAGCTGCCATGCCGAGACCGCCATTGGCAGACTGGATGAGAACAGAGTCGCCCTTGTCCAAGCGCGCGAGGTGCTGGAACGCGGATAGTGAGGTGAGGTAGGCGACGGGCATTGATGCGGCACCTGGAGATGAAAATCGACCCGGGATGAAAAAACGCACAAGAAAGAAGAGATCCATCTTCCTACCTTGATATCGAGGCCAATCGCTTCCGTCTTAATCTCGACCCAGTCAGCCTCAAGCGGCTTATCAAAGTCGGGATCACTGGTAAAGTAAGTAAGCGATGACAATACGCCAGGCAGTCGGTAGCGTGCTTTAATTGGTCCCTGAGATCCAAGGGTTACTTGTACAACGTCCTCTTCCGTGTTGCGCAAAGAGAACTGCTGATTGGGAGCGGCGTCGGTCAATAAGCGCTCAATGTAGAAAGAGCCTCCGCTCAGCACACACTCTCTATCCACGCTCTGCAGCGAGACAGTCTCTTCTAATTCGGTGAGCTTGTGGATAAGAAGCTTAGCCACTCCGCTTGGGTGCGTGTAGCTCGAGTGATCTAACTCAACAAAGGCACATCTTGACTGCACATTCTCTATGGCAATGAACCGGAGGAAACCCTTGATGGGAGGATTTACCTGGAATTATGAGATCGGCCCCGAGCCACACCAGCGACGAGGCGAGTGAGATGACGTGTCTCACAGCCTCGAAATACGCTTCATCGCGGTAGGTAAAAGTGCCGCCGTTGGTGTCGACGAAACTGATGATGGGAGACTTGGGAGGAATATCTTGGGCCGAGAAGAGATCCACCAAGACAAGGCTGAATCCTTGATGATGCAGCGAGTCAAAGGTGGCATCGGCCGCCAATGGAGCTGTGTGCGAATACACAATAAAAACATCTGCTCGCTTGTCCTTTTGCACGACGTGTGCGCTAGAGGGGATAGCCTTTGACAGCACGACAGTCGTCTGCTGTTGATCACCGGGATACTATCCCTTAAGTTAGCAAATATCCCATAGAAAAGATCTCTATACCACTCCTTCAACTTACATCTTGCAAAGAAATATCAACTCCTAAGAAGCCAAATTTCTTGAGGGCCGTGTCCCAAGACTTTCCATCCACGCTGACATGCTCGCGACTCCACTGCCCTGTCAGGGCGCGGAACAAGACTTCAGAAGCCAGAGTGAGGCGCGTCGTCTCGAGAAGAACAAGTGACCCCGATGGTTTCAGAAGAAGACGTATATTTCTCAAGGCAGTTTCGGGGCTCTCAAACTAGGTCACCGAGCCGGCTGCATTGACGAGGTCGAATGAATCAGCCTCGAACGACTGAGCCACGGGATCTTGCATAATGTCCAGAGTCTCAAAGACGACGTTACCATGGCCTCGATTCGCGACTTGGCATCAGTGACACACCATCCCTAGGAGTCGGTCACAAAGTACTCCTGAAACCGCTTCGATGGGCTGCGTCTCAGCGTCTCCAAAGCGGCCAAAGTCGCTCCGGCTGATCCTGCGCCCGCTTCCATGACGCGCATCCGCGGGTTCTTGTGAGCCAAAAGGTCTAAAATGGACTGAAAATTCCCCCAGTCGCTGAACTGGCCGTGGTTCTCGCCCACGCCTCCCTCGGTCAAGCTCACGGTTTGCAGCTTCTCTGCGATGCTAACCAGAACATGGACACTCAATCTCTCCAGGGCATCATTAGTAGCAGTGTAACTGGCCATTTCCTTGGGAGGGAACATGGCTCTCGCAATAGACGGTGTCAGGGTGCCAACATCTGGTCTTGCCACCGGGCGCCAATACAGCTCACGAGTTGTATGTGCCGCGCTTGTGTCCTCAATACCTTCATACGAAACACGCTTTAGCTCTCCAAGGTCTAGAAGAGGCGCTCCGGCAGAGTTGTGGAGTTGCACCTTGGCATAGACGCTTCGGAGGCCGACAAGATCCCCGCTTGCCACTCCCAAGGCCTGCTCTTCAGCGAAATCGGGCAGCCAGACCGATACCTCGTCAGAAAATATGGGGACAAATGCCCTTTTTGAAATGCTCGACTTGGCAGGAGATGAGGGTCAGCTGAATACAGCCTCTGGCTCAAGCAGCACTCCCTCAACGGTCCAGGAGGGTCTCCGGGTCAGGGCGCCCAGCACTTTGTCCAGGTATTGCACCGTCTGTTTCACGACTGCGAATTCGGAAACCAGCTTCGCGCCCACTACATTGAATAAAAACGTCAGCGATGAGAAACCAATTAGAAGAAAGCGGTTTATTCACTCACTTTGTGGCCATTGGGCTCCTTGACCAGTCAAGACGAGGCCGATTCGCTTCGCGACGGCGCTGGGTACCTTGCTGGTCTTGTCCGGTTTGATGGCGTCGGTGATGGCTGAGCTGGATTCAACGACTGCATACGCGCGCCTGGCAAAGTTTGATCGACGGGTGCCGAGAGTATAGAGAACATCGGCCCAATCATACTGCCCCAGCAGACGCCCCGTCGAGGCAAGACTCTGCTTCAGAGCCGGCTCATCGTGCGCAGATATTGGAAGCAACATGTACGGTCGTACGCCTGCTCCTTTGACCTGAGCCAAAGGCGTGGCCGTTACTGTTGGCGTGACCATTTTCATTTACATGGCCGTTGCCGTTGACTTTACCGTTTGTCTCAACCGGTACCAAAGCTCTCGGAACATGTCCTACCAGAGGCATTCCGTGATGCTTGTAGCCAGGAATGACCACACTGGGATGGTCTAAAATGGCGTGGCCGTTGGCACCACCATAGCCAAAACTAGCCATCGTGTTAGTGGTCGCAGGAAAAGCTGCCATATTCGCAGGTTACAAAAATACATACCTGTTGATGCTAACTTGTCGCAGCCTGTCGACTGGCCATGGTGTCATTTCCGTGACAACTTTGCATTTGGCCGTCTCAACATCGATGGAAGGGTTGAATTTCTGAATTCCAATAGTGGCAGGAATTTCTCCATGCTCCATGGCGCCGAAACCCTCGGCGCGGGAGTAGCCGTCGGCGGCGGCGTCAAATGTGTGGCAGCGAGACAAACATGCTGATGTTTGGAGGAAAAAGCGTAGGCAGCGAACAATCAGTGTTTGCAAGGAGAGAATGTGGTTATTTGCATAAAGGAGGTTACAGAGGAGAGGTTATATCGGGATACAGTTGCGAAGCCGTTGCTGCCGTCTTTAGTTTTTTAGCGACGACGCAGAGAATAGCTGTCGCGGCAAGTAATGTAGTGCAGGTGGTATAATGGTCGAGCTACTGAATCCAGCCAATGAACATCTAGTGAGGGTAATCAAAGCTCATACAAGCCAGTGTCCAGCCGGTCAAGTCAAAGATGGTCAACACAAGTCCAACTACCAAGTACAGACAGACACCAAGTCCGGTGTGCAACTAACTTGGCCTGACAGGACACGCCCAGCGGGTCTGCACATTCTTACGTATGCCCCGTCTGCCCCCTGCACTGAAAATCAATCGTCAATCAGCATGTACAAAGTATGTCGTTTAGTGTCCACGCCCAACAGTTATCTGCTTATGCTCCATGTCACCGTTTAACCGCACCCCGGGGTGTACCGGATTTTGCGGGGTTTAAGGAATTGGTCCGTGGTGGGGCGAGGTGGATGCTGGGGTCAATATGGGCGCTGCCTAGATCATGAAGAACTCCAACTGTCTTCTTTGATGGTGACTTTTTCCTCAAGACAAACCAATTATACTCATCACCCAACATTAACTTTTACTTACTTTTACTATTCCAATGAGAAAAGCCGCCCAGACGAGAAACCAAAAGAGAAAAGAACAGACAAGAAGCAAAGAATACAGTCCCCACCTGCTCTCATGTCGTCTACCCCTACCTGGCTCATCACCGGCGCCTCCAATGGCCTCGGCCTGGCGCTGATGCTCCATGTCCTCGAGCGCGGACACAAGGCCATCGGCTCCGTTCGCAGCAAGACCAAGTCAGCCTCTGCCGTGGCGCAGATTGGAAAGGCTGGCGGCTCCGTCGTCGAGATGGACATGACCGAGTCCAAGGAGAGCATCACCGCCAAGGTCCAGGCCCTGGGCAGCATCGACTACCTGGTCAACAATGCAGGATACTCCATCTTGGCGGCCTGCGAGCAGATAAGGTGCGTTGTGGCGTCGCTTCACATTACCAGATTACGCATCCTCGGCCCCTGTATGCAGCCCCCTCCATTCAGCTTCCATACAAGTCACCCTTTCGCTCTCACCTCCTCCCCCCTCCCACGCATCACCGTGCGTTTTTCAGCGCCCCTCGATCAGTTTCCCTTTTCGCTTAGATCCCACTAGCATCGGGCCCAGTTTCTTGGACAGCTGAGGTGGCTGAGACAATCTTCAGGACTCTCCCTAACCTTGACAAAAAAAACTAGTGACAAGGACGCCCACCTCCAGCTCGACACCAACTTCTTTGGCCCCCTGTATGTAATACAGGCCGCGCTCCCAGGCATGCGCGGCAACAAGTCGGGCACCATTGTCAATGTCTCCAGCGTTGCGACCCGGGACCCGTTGGCTGCCTGCTCCCTGTACGCTGCCTCCAAAGCCGCTCTCGAGGCCGCCTCCGAGGCCCTAGCCAAGGAGGTCGCTCCTCACAACATTCGCATCCTCCTCGTCGAGCCCGGCAATTTCCGCACCAACTTTGTCAGCGCCGTGAGTAATCTACCGCAGCTACCGAACCCCCTGCCGACTTGTTCAATGTCCGGTTGCCCATCGTCACACCGTCCGTCATGGCCTCCCATGCTAACACGACTCTCATGAACCCATCCAGCTGTCCGACATGAGCCCCGACGCGTCCACCGTCGCAGAGTATTACGATGACCCCGTCGGCATCATTGTCCGCAGGTTCCTCACCGTCCATGGTAAGCAGATCGGCAACCCCGCCGAGGGCGTCCAGCGCATCTTTGAGGCAGTCACCGGACAGGGTCTTGCCGGCAGTCTCAACGGCAAGTGCTTGCGCCTGATCCTTGGATCAGACGCCCTCCGAAGAATCAAGGCCTGGAACGAGAACTGGGCCAAGGAGGTTAGCCTCCAGGAAGAGACTGCTGTAAGCACCGACTTTAAGGAGTAGTCAGTGTTGTATTTGGTCATCACCACTAGCTAGCTCCTCTAGAAGCTCGATACAAGTCGCAGGAGCCGTTAGACGTCCACTTGATCCCAATACAGCCCCATCCATTCCTATCAAGTTTCAACAACGAGTGCACCACAGGAGAAAAACATACCTTAGGCGAAGTAATCAATCATCATTGATCTACAGGAGTAATCAATCTACAGAAGTAATCCATGGTCATTGATCTGCAGAAGTAATCAATAAGCATTCATCTATGGACTTGTTGTACTCGTGCATTGCAAGATTGCGCTAGATTGTATACACCAACTTTTCTCCAATGACCGTCACGCCCGCCTGCATCTCCTCCAGGCCCTTGAGCACACCCTTGAGCCCGCGGCCCGTCTTGTTGAGCGCTGCCCGCAGCGGCTTGACGCGACCACTCTCGAGCAACGGCTGCGTGAGCTTGAGAAAAAACTCATAGTATTGCATCTCGGCCAGGTCGGGCCGCACGGGGTCCTCGCCGAGCCAGTAGTAAAACTCGCCCTGGGCGTCGTACCCGCGCACAAACGGCTGGCCCGTGACGCGCGGGTTCGTCCTGGCCAGCAGCTCGTAGTCGGCGGGCATGATGGTGCCGTAGGTGCCGCCGGGGCGGTCGTCCGACATGGCGGCCACGCAGACGCCCGCGCCGTCGCCGGTGCAGTCCCACGCGTGAAGCAGCGCGTTGTTGGTCAAGGCCTTGATGTCGGCGGCGCACGTGGCCGAGTTGTAGTCAAAGGCGGCGTCGGCGCCGAGCGTCTTGACGAGGTCAAAGTTGGCGGGGGAGCAGGTGGTGATGACGGTTAGGCCGGAGAGCTTGGCGAGCTGGATGCCGGCCATGCCGGTCGAGGTGCTGCCGCCGTAGATGAGGAGAGGGAAGCGCACGGCGGCGGGCTGCGTGGGGAGCGGGATCTCGAGACGTTTATACAAGCCTTGGCCCTGGATTCGAACTATAAGTCGCTATTCTGGTGCATCGGGACTTTTTTCTTTCTCTTGTAGAGTAGAAAGGGTTCGGACAACGTACGACGGTCATGATGGCGACGCCAAGCGACGCAGCCTCTTCAAAGCTCATGTTGTCGGGAATCTTTCTCTGGACGCAGGCCTTGGCGATGGCGAGCTCTGCAAACGCGCCTGATTCGTGATGGGCACGATTCCTGTCTTTCAGTTATTATTGTTTTTTTCTTCCGTTGTCCTCGTTTTCACATCATTGGACTTACGAACCATGGACCCAGCCAGCGATGCGGTCGCCTTTTTTCCAGCCGTCGACGTTCTCGCCCACTTCCTCGACGACGCCGGCATAGTCGCAGCCGACGCGGCATCCAATGTCGGCGCCGCCCCAGGCGACGTGCTTCCAGTCGGCCGGGTTGATGGCGACGGCGTGGACGCGGACGAGCAGCCAGCCCGGGAGGACCTTGGGCAGCAGGACGTCGCGGATGGCAGCATGACCCCCCATCTAGTTTGCGAGATTGCTTCATCAACCTTGATTTTAATAAGCATGGTGGTCGCAGGAGGCATCTTCTTGAGCGTACAGTGGGTATCAGGTAAT
>JAPFSE010000695.1:0-16899 GCA_030777785.1 Beauveria caledonica | reverse complement strand
GTTCGGAATTACCTGGAAGCACTGTAGTTGAAGCCTTCAACCCCAACGCGCCCATCATTTGTGCTGGCAATTGGCACTGGCAGACTGGGTACAGACTGTTGTGTCCCCACTGTATTTAGTAGTCCGCTAACTGAAAATGGCAAGCGCCTATGTGCCGTCCCTTTTTGTGAGACTGTGGAGGCGGACCGCTTTGGCTATTCTCACGCCCTCACCCTTACCCTCACGCCTCGAGTCTGGCTAGGCTCTCGCAGTCATGCAATTCCTGAATCCTTCTCACAGGTTTCTTTTTGCTTTTTTTTTTCGCCTTCTTTTGCTGTCGATTCTTGTCCTGCTACTCCTTCTCTAGTCCCCTTCACCTCCCCGTTCTAGATCCACGCGCTGTCAGCGGCACAATGGACCTCGACACGGATGTCCTCATCGTTGGGGCTGGCATGTCCGGCCTTGGCTTCGCCGTGCAGCTCGTCAAAACACATGGACACGGAAGCTTTGAAATCGTCGAAAAGGAAGAGCATATTGGAGGAACCTGGTGAGTGAACTCGTACCCGGGATGCGGAGTCGACGTGAGTCAACATATTCCATCGTCAATGATAGTCCGGCACGGCCACTGATAGTCTCGTAGGTGGTTGCGCATTATTATTCCTACTCATTTTGCATGAACCCCAACTAGTCGCGAATGTATCCTCTGCAGCCAGAGATTTTGGCCTACTATGACACAGTCGCGGCAAAATATGGCATTGAGAAGCACCTTCGGTTGGAGACAAAGGTGGAATCAGCGTACTGGCAAGAAACTTCCGGTACATGGTTGGTCAATCTCAAAAATCAAAAAACATCAGAGACGTATCAACGGCGATGCAAAATTCTCATCTCGGCCGTTGGGATCCTCTCTGAGCCCAATCAATGCGACATCAAAGGCTACAAGTCTTTCCAGGGCGCCTTGTTCCACAGCACGCAATGGGATCACTCTTTCGACTACCAGAATAAACAAGTCATTGTAATTGGTATGCATTTCTTCCATTCCTTACCTCTTTGCTCACGCTCTGACGGCGGCGACAACTACTACGCCGAGATGGACTTCAAGAGCTTCCCGACCGAGGTTGGCGCGGCGATTCGCACCATGTAAGCAGATTACCAGGGCGCATACATCAAAAGCGCGTCGCCCGAAAAGTACCACGACTTTCTCCTCCCACAGTCCGAGGTCGGCTGCAAGCGTCGCGTCATGGACTCGGATTATCTCCAGAGTCTCGGGCGCGACAATGTAGAGCTCGTGGACAGCGACCCCATCGAGGAGATCCTCCCAGAGGGCGTGCGCACAAAGTCGGGACGCATCGTCGAGGCAGATGCGATTTTCCTTGCCAACGGCTTCCAAGTCCAGAAGCCACTCCTGACGCTCAACCTGCATGGACAGGGCGGCGTCAGCGTTGCCGATCATGTAAGTGTACACTCGCGAAAGCCGCCACTGTTCTCACGCACGGCTAAGAACAGTGAACCACAGTGGGACAAACTTAGCCAAGGCGCATCTTCTGCATATTTTGGGACCTGCCTCTCCCAGTTCCCCAACTACTTCGTCATGATGGGGCCCAACACCGCGAGCGGCCACGGCTCCGTGTCGTACATTACCGAGTGCCAAATCAACTATACCTTACGCGTCATCAAGCCAATCCTAAAAGCTCTCCGGGCCCAGCGCTCCAGTGTTCTGGTGCTGTGGCAGGCCACCGACGTTGTCAGTATGAAGCCGGACGCCGAGCAGCGCGATATTGACGGCGTGCAAGAGAGGGCCAAGGACATGGTCTGGGCTTCCGGGTGCGCCTCGTGGGCCCTGCACGAGACAACCAAGAGAAACACGACCATGCACCCCGACTTTCAGTACAAGTATTGGCTGAGGAGTGTATTTGTGGCGTGGCATGACCTGAAATATACCACTTCACCGACGCTGGCCAAGTCGCTGGCGAGCAAATCCATCGGTGTTGGAACATGGGTTGCGCTCTTGGCGGACGTCTCGGTCGCTACGGCCGTCTTGTATGAGAAACGGGCACTTTTGAAGAGTTTAATTGACATCTAGGGAAATTGAAGCCATTTTGATGACTATCGTCTTTCGCACTCTTTAGTACATGTTGTCGCCACGATATCGAATCAGAAGTCAATAGTCAGATACATTCGCTTTGCGACGAGACACTCCGCTTCTGACGAAGCAATTAATGTAGCGAGGCAGCAAAATAGCTTGTCCCCTGCCCAGTAATGGATTCAGTAACATCAAACTTGCATGCAGCTACCGCTGCTGACGCCCCGAGCTCGGCCCAGATCATGACAAGCCAACATTTCCACGGCCCATCTGCGCAAAAGGTATGCAGAAGCCGTTCTCCCCTCTCCCCCTCCCCCAAGGATCGGCCAATCGGCAATCTTACCGCGCCACTGCAAGGGGGGCACAGATTGCTCTGCTCCAACGTGGTGATGCTGCATGCATACGACGCTGAGCTGCACTATGCGCGCGGCAGGTGTCTAGGTGGCTCTTCGGCGAGGAACTACATGATCTACCAGCGAACCAACAAGGGTGCCTATAAGCGCTGGGCAGACGCCGTCGGCGACCAGAGTTACCCAGTTGACAAAATTACTGCCCTCTTTGATCAAGGCTATTTGCTTTACGCCGCCAAACAACAGCCTCCGCTTCGCCAACTCGACCCCCATCCTACGATGCCTCCGTCATGGGCAACTGCACGGGCCCGCTGTCGGTCACCTACACCAACTATGCGCACTCGTTCGCGTCGTGGTCCATCAAGGGGCTCCAGTCGCTCGGCCTCGAGGTCTTCCCCGGCTTTGCCGGCGGCTCGCTCGTCGGCGGCCTGTCGTACGTCATGTCCACCGTCGCGGCCAAGGATCAGACGCGCGACTCCTCCGAAACCTCCTTCATGAAGAGGGCGCTGGACCTGCCCAACTACAATGCCTGTTTCATGACGCAGGGCAAGCGGATTACCTTTTCGTCTGACAAAAAGGCCACCGGCGTCTGGGTCGACACGCTCGGCCTCCGCCATCACCTCGCGGCCAGGCAAGAAGTCATTGTCTCCTCGGGCACCTTTGCCTCGCCCCAGCTCCTCATGGTGTCCGGCGTCGGCCCCGTCGAACGACATCATTGCCTGGGAAAAGTTCACAAGCACCTGCGCCGCGGCTTCTCCAACCGCACCCTGCAGGCCCTCGCCAACTACCCTGCCGACTGGCCCGAGATTGAGCTCCTCGCCATCAGCTCCTGGCTCGGCTTCCAGGCCATCTTTCACGCCGCGAGTCCCTGCTCCATGGGCAAATCGACCGACAAGATTGCTGTTGTGGACAACCAGGTCAAGGTGTTTGGCGTGTCAGGCTTCCGTGTCGTTGATGCTTCCTTTCCAATCCTCCCGCCCGGACACCTTAGGAGCACAGTCTGTACGTTGACATTTCTATCGATTTTGACCTTAAATCCCCCCAGGCTAACATGTTGGTAGATGCACTTGCGGAAAAAATAGCGTCTGATATTACAGGTAAAAACTAGTACAAAGACGGGCGCCTACTAGATTTGTGTGTATTGTGAGAATAGCTCCATATCTATTAGCTAATAATATACCTGTTCAAGTTGATGAACACACTTGACTTCCCCTAAAACTAATAGCCTCTTTCCTTAATTTTCTTTTCTTTTATCTTGATTTTTTCGCAAAGAAAAGTAAATAGACCTATGCCGCGTTACACTTGTAAGGGCTACAAGGTAACTCTTGTGCATCCAATACTCTGCACGCGTATCGCCTCTCGGCTACGCGCCGTAGTACTGTGCACTGTGTCACGCCCCCTACAGCATGCATATTTCGGTCGAAATAAGTGTACCTGAAACTGCGCAAATAGAGAATGCTACCAGAGTTGGTTGCAAAGGGAGGACAAGAGTTGATTGCGAAGGACAAGCGGTTGTCCGGATGAAGAAGAAAAAAGTGACATCTTCGAGTTCTCATCTCACACCTCCCCCGAGGTGCTTGCTGGCTACTATTAGTTATTATAATGAGAATAAAAGTACCTACAACGTCAACGAAGAAACGACATCGCGACAGTATGAGCATGACAGCAACGGCCGCCAAGGACCAAATTACAAAGAGCCGACGCTTGGAAGCAAAACAGGATCCAGAGGTTGACCAGACCGGCGGTGAAATAGCAAGAGTCTGGTGCGACATTGCACAAATGCTGCTGTATTCGATAAATGTGCATACATGCGAAACATCCAAAACTCTGTGTACGCCTGGCTGCATCGCACGGCGCGAGATGAGCTGTTCATGGCCAGCCGTTCGCGGAGCTGCTGCACAAAAACCAGAGGTGATGTAGACTGCGACCCTCATTGTGTGACTTTTGGGAGTAATATAAAAAGGCTGGAGAGCCGATGCTCGATCAGTTGCGATTTTCGACCTCATGACCCCCCATCTAGTTTGCGAGATTGCTTCATCAACCTTGATTTTAATAAGCATAATAAGCATCTTCGTTCCATTCTAAACTCATCAGCATCTCCCTTTAGCAGTGGGCAATACCCGATTTGGCTGCCATCACTGTATAAATACTTTTCAAGATGAGCTTCCTCTATAATCGCCTCTCTGGTCCGGCCGACCAAGAACAACGGAGCCCGAAACCGAGGCGCAAGTACCCCATACCGAAGCCGCGCCAGACCACACAAGCTTCGAAGACGATGAGCAAGGCGCAGCAGACCAGCGAGAGAGGCGCGTCGCGCTGGTTCATCACGTTGCCTCCCTGCCAGAGAATCGTTTCCGCGCACTCGTCATTCTCGAGGAGAAGAGACTGCTCGAGAAGTGGAACGCGTGCATGCTCGACGAGAAGTACCACGCCACGGGCGAGGAGAGGGCAGACATGGCCAGAAAGCTCGTCTGGCAGCGCTGGGAGCAGCAAGGGCTCTGCGGCTGGCAGTGCGAACAGCCGGTGCCGCGCGGGCAGTGGCGGCACGAGGGCGCAAGCGCTGCGCGCGAGGCGGCGACCTCCTCGCACCGTCCGGACAGGTCGCAGGAAATGTCGCGGCCTTGCTTCCAGTTCATGTACGAGGTCATTGCCGAGTATGAGCACCGGCATTTTCTGAGCAGCCCGCCGCGCATCCCACAAGATCTTCGCGCCAGTAGCCCACGCGGAGGAGCCCGCCTACCTTCTACATTTGGAAGAAATATGTTCGCTGAGGCGCTTCACAATGTACGGGAGCAGCAGTGGAAGCCGCAGGGCATCTGGGACGAGAGTGACGGCAGCTGGAACGTCTTTCCGGGAATGCGGTGGAAGCACGAGCAGCATCCCGCTGCCGTCGGCGGGAGGAGGGCGGCGGCGGCGGAGTCCGCCGACGCCGAGAGCGCAGAGGAGAATCACTTCTTTGCGCTCTACGGATCAGCGCAGTCATCGCATCTCCCCACGACCGTCGGATTCCACGAGTACATGCCGACAGAGGTGGCGTGGAAATGCGAACGGTATACGGATTCGATACAGGCATTGTCTAGCGGAGCGCTTCACAGGCGCACGCTGCAGCAAATGCCGGATTCAATTGAGTCGTTGCCAGAGGACGCCGAGTCGCACACGTCGTCTAACGATTCGGATATGGAGAATACAGCGCCAGCGCCTCCTACCTCTGTTG
This sequence comes from Beauveria caledonica, assembly GCA_030777785.1. Taxonomy (NCBI): domain Eukaryota; kingdom Fungi; phylum Ascomycota; class Sordariomycetes; order Hypocreales; family Cordycipitaceae; genus Beauveria; species Beauveria caledonica. The sequence goes on along the minus strand of JAPFSE010000695.1, from coordinate 11,276 downwards.
CGAGGGAACCGCAGCTTGGAGAGCTGCGGCCTGCCGACGTGCGCGTGGCAGTACAGGAAGCCATGAGCCGAGGACCAGGTGGGCAGCGATCGCCTGTTGGTGTCATCCGACGCGATCCTAGCAGGGGAGTCTTCTCGGGAGAGTCGTATCAGCGACGCGTTCTTGGTCCCTTGCCTTCGCTGCAGAGAGTGTCCAAGACGACCAAGCGAAAAGGGGTGACGGTGCCAGGGTCGAGCGCATCGACAGATATTGGTGCATCCCCGGCCGCATCGCAGGCTTCCGCGGTGATTTATGCGCCGTTACAGTCCCCTTTTCGTGTCAGCAATGGTGTCTCCTCGAAGGCTGCTGACAGGCACCGCGCATCCCCTGATGGCTTGGTCATCAATGAGGCCAGGTCCCGCGACAATGACAATTTCGTCATTTACGAGGACAGCTCGGAGAATGGGGATTCCGCCTTCCACGAGGACGGCTCTCGCGACGAGGATTTCGTCGTCCATGAGGACAGCCCACAGAACGGGAATTTCGTCATTCACAATGATAGTTCCCCGGATGAGGGCTCAGTCATCAGCGGGACCACGTCACAGGACGAGGATTTGGCCATCTTGGAGGACCGCCAACGGGATGAGGGTGTCTTCATCAGGGAAGACACCCCACGTAGTGCGGGTTCTCCAGTAGAAGAAGCCAGGATAGAATTGTCCCCTCGGGCCAGAGCCAGGCAGCGTCGTCGAGAAGCCGTGGAACGGCACGCTTTGCAGCCTCTTCGCAGAAGCAAGAGGAATACCCGGACCAGGTGAGTGACAGGATAGTCGCATGAGCCGGTATTGCAAGCGTGGGCAGGAATCCAGAAATGGGAGCGCGTGACAGGAATTTGGAGGAGCATTATGTACGAATCAATGTTTGAAAGTGCATTGCGTGGCGTTATTCTTGTTGGGCTTGAGGGTTTGCTTTACCTGTTTCGTGCTTGAAGGTAAGCACGTAAATCGTATCTACTAAAATAAGGGAATGTTGGATATAGATTCTGGGAAATGGGTTTAATGGAATCATACTTGCATATGCTTGAAGACTCTGATCTCGCCTTCGCTTGAACTCGTGATGCATGTGGGCACCTCGTGCAATGCTAGGTATATAGTTGAGCACTGTAGATATAGAGCCCCGAGCCCAGAAGCATCTGCGACTTTTGATAAGTCGAGAATGATCAAAGTAGAAGAGCACAAAATAATGATGCACGAGCGCTTGCCAAGGGGCGAACGATCTGTTTGCTGGAGAAGAGGGCGCTCGGCGGGGAGCACAGGAATCCGTACCGACGCATTGGCAATGAGCGCATCGAGTGAGCTGGGAGTTGGGATGTCACGTATAGACTGTGTAGTCTCAGGCAGCAAGCTATTTTTGATGGATGACATGCGAAGTTGAAGGAGGAGAGTCGGGTCTGGTCTTGTCTGAACCGCGAAGTAGTTAGCCGCAATGCCACCTGAACAAAAGCCTTTGCACTCTGGGCGGAAGGTTTTTTAAAAAAAAAAAAGAAATGCTACATGCATCTGCACAGAGTTAAATAAACTACTTTTTGTTAAGATTCACATTTTTGGCAGGGAAAGTCTCAACTTCGACGGGCAATGTTCCCTTCTAGATCTACGTCATTGGCAGACCCTCATTTGACTAAGCTCCAGCTTGGCCCCCGGCGAAGAGTCATCGACGCAAATTACTTCTTTACTACGAGGGCCCGCGCAACTCTTCCACCCGTGGACAGTGTAACTTCTACACCATACAAAGATTATCCAGGGCCAGGAGGCATTATGGCGTCTCAGACCGAAGACTACATGGGCCGCCCGCTCTACGGTAGGCTCGCCATTGCAAAACGACACCCCGCCGAATGTGACATTGGAAGCTGACCAGCACGAACTACGCAGCCTACGATCTTCCTCCACAGCTCCTTCGCTCCATCACTCTCAAACCCAATGTCGACACATTTGCGACTGCCCCCTCGCTCGTGACAGAGCGGCCGAGCTCGGCGAGCGTGAAAAGTACCGATTCTACAACGACCGATACAAACGCTGTCGGATCGCTGTCGTGTTCGCTGTGTGGCTTGACATTTACCAATGTCCTGGACCAGCGCGGCCACCTGAAATCCGATTTGCACAACTACAACCTCAAGCAGAAGCTGCGCGGCAAGAAGCCAGCCTCAGAGACGGAGTTTGAGAAGCTCATCGAAGACTTGGACGAGTCGCTTTCGGGCTCTGATTCGGATGACGACGACGACGAAGAGGACGCAAACGACACAACTTTGACAGCGCTGTTGAAGCGACAAGCCAAAATTGCCGGTAAAAGCGCATCATCTAACGACGATGACGACGGCGAAACAAAGGTGCAAAAACCCGGGAAAACACCGCTGCTTTGGTTCAGCTCGCCGCTGCTTCCCGAAAACCACTTCTTCGGCGTGTATCGTGCGCTCTTTACCAATGAACAACAAAAGACTGCCGATTTTACGGAAGAGCTGCGCAAAAAGCAGCTCGATCCAATCACAATCCCTCACCCGGCCAAGGACGGTACACTGGCCCCGATTGCATACAAAGGACCTCACATATTCCTGTGCATGATTGGAGGCGGCCACTTTGCCGCCATGGTAGTGTCCCTCGCGCCGCGTCAGAGCAAACACAATGCGCCCATGAACCGCGAGGCCACAGTGCTAGCACACAAGACATTTCACAGATACACGACGAGGCGGAAGCAGGGAGGTTCGCAATCGGCAAACGACAACGCCAAGGGCGCGGCGCACTCTGCGGGGTCCACGCTGCGACGATACAACGAGCAGGCGCTGGTCGAGGATGTCCGGGAGCTGCTTCATGACTGGAAGGCCCTGCTAGCTACCTCGGAGCTCATGTTCATTCGCGCGACCGGCATCACCAACAGGCGCACTCTGTACGGACCGTACGACAATCAGGTTTTACGACATAGTGACCCGAGAATACGCGGTTTTCCATTCAACACGCGCCGGCCAACGCAAAAGGAGCTGATGCGATGCTTCATTGAGCTGACGAGGCTCAAAGTCCGCGAAATCGATCCAGCAAACAAAGTCAAGCCTGAAAAGACGACGCCAGTGTCTTCCACGCCGGCAACACCAAAGCCTTCGAAACCAAAGCTTACGGAAGCCGCGCAAACAGCACTGCTTCACAGCACTCAGCTCCAGGCCTTTATACGGCGCTCCAAACTGCCCGCCCTCTTGTCCTACCTCTCCAGCAACAAGCTCTCGGCCGACTTTGCCTTTGAGCCTGCCGAGTCGCACCACCACACGCCTCATCCGCTGCACCTCGCGGCGTCACAAAACTCGGCGCCCATGGTGTTAGGCTTGCTGGTGCGTGGCGATGCAAATCCGCTGCTCCGCAACGCCGAGGGCAAGACGCCCTTTGAGCTGGCCGGAGACCGGGCCACGCGCGACGCCTTTCGCGTGGCGCGCGCCGAGCTAGGCGAGGCCCGTTGGGACTGGGAGGCGGCCGGCGTGCCCGCGGCCCTGAGCAAGGCCGAGGCCGACAAGCGCACCCGTCGCGAGCAGGACGAGGCCGACGCCAGGGAGGCAGAACGGCGCCGCGCCGAGGAGGAGAGGCTCAAGACGGAGGGGCCGCGAGTGCCGGAGTCCAAGAGACAAGGCGGTCGTGGCGGACAGGTGCTGGGTGGCGGCGCGGCGGCGCTGCTGCCCAAGACGGCGCAGGAGCGCCGCGAGGAGGAGGCAAGAGGGCTGACGCCGGAGATGAGACTGCGGCTGGATCGCGAAAGGAGAGCACGTGCAGCCGAGGAGCGACTAAAGAGACTACAGGGGAAGTAGAGTACTCATTGATGGACAAGGCTTTGTTACATGGATTTATTAGGTTTGTCTCCGCAACAATAGATTCCGGATGCCGCGGCGAACAAAGAGGCATACCATGATGGTTTTGAGCAAAATAGAGATGGAAAATACGCGTTCACTGTTACTTGAACGGTGTTCTGGACAAGAAAGCAGAGAGTATCAGACCATTCTGATCTTGCTCCAGTCCGAGCGACCCGCGTTGTTGGTGAGAGTGGCAGAGTGGCGCGCCCAAGCGTCATGCGTCTTAGCGGAAATTAGGAACCACCCAACCCGCTTGACATCGATGATCATTCCCATATTTTCTTTCATTTATCAAGTAATCCCACATCTGGAGTGGACAGACGCGGGAACCCTCATTTGTAGTGGGTGTTGTGGATGGATGCACGGTGCACGTCGTATGGTACCTTGCATATCTTTGCGCATTTCATCTTATTTTCTCGGATACAATTATAAACTAAAAAAAAATATTGAGTAATATTCTGGATGGTAGTCGCCACACAAGCTTGCATATGATTCCGAGGTCTCTAAATGGACCAATAAACACTCAAAGTGATGGTACACCCATGTTGTGCGCCAGCGCATAATAATATGATATGTTGAATATCTAACCTATTAAATATTCTAAATCTATATGCTCTATTGAGCTCTCTCCGGCAGTGATGCCGGGAACTGCGGATCTGCCCATCTTTCCCGGGCCCAACATTCCCCGGTCAGGCGCGCAAGCTTCCCCCTTCTTCCCTTTCGTCCATCTAGGCGGCAGCAGCCTCCTCCGCGTCATTCGCCGGCGCCGCGTCCTTGTCTTTCCCGCCCTTGTCTTTCCCGTCCTTGTCTTTGCCGGCGCCAGCGCCGCCGGCGCCGGACATGACCTCAAATATGGTCTTGTGTGCCTGTCGGTGCGTCTCGCGCAGCTCACTGTTCTCGGCGTCGGGGATGGGCTTCTCGGCCGACGGCGGGTTCGCCATGTACTTGCCGTGGTCCTTGAGGATATCGACGATGCCGCCGCCGGCGCGTGCCTGGTGCTGCTGCTGGGCCGCGACGTCTTGTGCAACGTAGTCAGTACATGGACGGGGATATCATGTGGTATTGCCGTTGAGGCAGAGTAGAAGAGGCATGGGAGAAGTTTGTACCTCTAGCGACGGGGAGCGCCACGGCGTTGGCGAGGGCAAGATGCGCTGCGACGTAGAAAAGGGTTGTGTAAGCGAAATGCATGATGTAGATGAGATGTTTTCTGTTGGTTGTTGCTTGTTGGCTTGTGCTGTTGGCTAAAAGTAGTTGTCTGCGGAATGCAATTCGAGAATATCGAGGCGTTGCTGGCCATATTTATGTTCGCTACGTGGACAGCATCATCACGGTATAGACGGCATCACGGTTACATCTTCTTGCACAACTTGTCCCTGTGTCAGGATCGAAACACTCGCGCTTCAGTACCTGAGTAGCTCCGCGTCCTCCAACTCCGTAGCCCTCTATGTCTACGTGAGATAGCCGAGACTATCTCGTCATCTTCAAGTCTCATCCGAGGGCATCGCGACGAATCAAAATCTTGTTGCACCTGGTCTGCCTGCCATGAAACGCATGTAAAGCTTGGGTTGAAATACATGTATAAAACAGTTTCGATGGCGAGCACATGTCTCTATCGACTTTGCCATGGCCGTTGGGCTGATTAGAAGCGATGATACGTGATTACACAAACACTCCGCCATATAAAAGGTTGAGACGAGTCAGACTTTTTTTGCAGTCCAGTTTAGATCAGACTGAAAGATCTCTATGCGGATTTGCCTCGGTTATCGGGCTGCTTACAATATGAGCGGCCAGACTTAGACTTGGGCCCCAAACCCTGGAAACCGTCCATGTCTGAGTCGTTTGGGATTGTATGGCAAAGGGAGGTCCAAGCCTTGCATCTCAAACACGTTCTAAATATGGAAATGACATTTCTGTCAAAAGGGCGAGTCAAAAGAAAATACATATAACAAGAGCGTAGAGTCCTGTATTGTTAGACATGTCCCATGATATCGTCGTTCCAAATACACCACTGTTCTATTGACCACGTTGACAACAGCCCACGCAAATAACTAGCAACCCTTCTTTTCGTCATAAGATAATTGATGCCATTCGCACGAGTCTCTAATCGAGCCAAAGTCGTTTCCATACCGACGCTTAGGCACAGCGATCCGGACCCCGTTGTCTTCATCGTGGCAACCGCGCAGTGCTACCCTGGATGCTGCACAGTCGGGCACGCGTCTTCACTCGAAAACGAACGCACAAGGCACGTAGCCTGCTCCCTCACAACGCAACACCTGGCGCGGCGAGAAATCTCCTCGCGAGTACGGCTACAAGGCAAACCCCTTGCAACGCACGGATGATCTCTACCCCGCTATCGCGGTCGTCGAATTGCTAGAGGAAAATCGCTAAGGCCTCCCACCGAACGAGCATGTGCACAGGCTGTGCGTCCGGAGCAAAAGCAGCTGTCAGGCGTACGAAAGGATGCCGTAGTTGAGATGACTGGTACGCAGGCCACCACGTCCATGCGATGCCAAGACAACTTTCCGCACGATCAACTACCAGTATGGCTGGATAACCGGAGGAAAAAAAACAAGGTTTTCTTGTGCTTTGCGAATATTGATTCCCCCTTGCCTATTGCAGTAAGCCGCCTCGTAAATCGCGCCTCGCATGGACTGGCACAATGGCTGTGGCGCTGTGCCTGGAAGCTTAAGAATAGGGACCCGAGAACATGCAATTTCCAAAAAGGTCACCAAGATTTCCTTGGCACATTTTGTCCACAACGCCAGTCACTGGATCAAGGAAAAGAATTTCAAGAGAGAAACGCACCGGAAAACCAGCACTCGAAGTGCAACAGTCTCCGTCCGTCCCCGCGTACATAGCCACCCCCGTGAGCAGGAAAATACGAGCGTACGATCACGTCGAGGGCTGCAACGTCTCAGATTCCGGGTGCATGAGGATGCTCGCCTGAAAAAGGCAAGGCTGGCCCGAACCCGATCAGCAGGTGGTGCCGACGTGTCGGCGCAAGTAGGCGACGGTCTGCAACAAGGCTGCGACTCCATCTCTGCAAAGACTCCGTTTTTTAAACCAGCCAGGCAGAAATTTCAAGAATAGAAACCAGAAATATCAAAAAAAAAAAAAAAGCCCATCCTGCAGCTCGAAGACTTGGAAGAACAACGCTACAATGGGCGGGCTGACCAATAGCTGACGTCCGCTCTCCAGAGTAGGAAGTAGATGAAATGTGGAACTCAGGGGCAGCTTCCGAGGGGTCCGTGCTACAGTCTATAGGTGCCAAAATCGAGTCCATCTACAGCTGCGAGGGCCGGATTTGAGGTGTTTCAAATCGAAGCTAGACCAGTTTGGCACGAGTATGCTGTAGAAGTGTTGACTCCACCGTTGCCCTATTATCCAAACTGGCTGGCCCCCCTTGGCTGGCCCCCCTTCTCCGCATTCGAAGCTGTCTTTGTTACTATGAATACCACCAGACCTCACCGGAACTCGAAACACGCCACCCTGAATGGGTAAGTCCCTGACTGACTCGACGATGGTGGCATCAGCTTGGTGCGAACAGGGACCTCCGTGGACCGACGGACTTTTGCTCCTTCTGTCGAGATGTGTTTGTACCATATGTAGTAAGCCACGCCGAGGCACTACGCTGGTCGGCTTCTGTGTCGCTGTCGCTGCCGTCAGTCTGTGATTGCCGAGAACAAGTCGTGGTTTCAATCGAAAGCTGCAAGTTGAACCATTTATGCCCATAACATCATGCTGTGCTAACCGAAGGTGATGTCAGTTCATGCATTCATGTAGGCTTATGAGGGAGGTGGGGGGTTTGGTGATATGATCATTGAACAAATATGATCGCTACGGATATCAGCATATCTCTCATCGCGTTCATTGCTCTGCTATACCCAAGGGTTATGTATATGAGGCGGCGGCGCAGTTATGCTTGCATTGTGCCAAAAATAAAACAAGGGATCAATTTATTTTCCTTGGCTTATTAATTGAAAAGAAGTAACTGACAGGACGATCGATCTTATTAGCCGCAATGGTCCAACAGAGCTGGGATATTACCCGGGCAAGTCTGCCGACCTGTCAAACTCCCATCTTGATGGACTGGCTTCACAGCTGCCCCTGGCTGTTGCTGGCAATTTGGGAGTCTGCAGTTCCACCGTGCCGGCCTGTGGGTATGCCGTCAATAGCTCCGGTAGCCCTGGTTGTTGAAGGCGTCAACGCTCTGCGTGAAGATAAAGGGCATCATCACGCGATCTGGAGCCAATTTGGCCATGACGCTGAGGGGACTCGCAAGAGTCAGGTAAAATGGGCCAACTAGACCCGCCTCACCGTAAGGGTTCGTTGTGTGTCTGCCACTGAAGCCGTGCTCCTGACTGGAATTATACTCAGTGATTACTGACTAAAATCGCTGCCACTGATGGCTATTTTTCGACAAAATGATCGGCAAGGGCCAGTGCAGCGGCACTCCCACCGCTTTGCAGTCAGAAAAATGCAATAGTCTGCGTTGGCAGCTGGTGATGCTACTCTACAGCATAGGTACACTACAGTACTGAGTACAGCCCCTGCAAGATCGTAACGGCAGGACTTCTAGCAGGTCACTCCAAACCTGCCACGGGATTAGTTGCCAGTGGTAATATCCTGCAAGATGCCAGGTTTAGCGAGGAGCTGCATGGGTTCGAGGACTCGCCTGTGGTCGCGTGGAGTAGCGTCTCAGTGTGGTGCTCGCAAGGTTTGGCTGCCAGGGGCCAGTGGCCAGGGCCCAGCAGGTCCTTGTATGGTAATAACAAGGCAATGGTGCTTTCTTGTTGACGGTACCGGAATACTGAGGTATGTAGCACAATAAGTAGTCGACCGAGGCTTGCGAGTTGCGACGTCCATTATAGACCTACAATCCACTTATAGGTTGTGGTTTAGGTCACCAGATAACTTCCTATAAACTCATCAGCCACAAGATTGGGAGTTCGAAAACAACGGAATTTGCCTTGTTTGTGGGAAAGCCAGCATCCCGGCCTGAAAATAGAGCTGAATCAACCATACTGATACTAGTGCCTGCTGCCCTTGTTCAGATGATCTGCACGATAGCTTACAGACTATGCGTTGATCACTGCCTGCTGCTACAAGGACAGCTTCAGCACTCTACTTAGAGCTCTTCGCGAAACGGAAGAGTGGTTTATTGCGATAGATCTCAGACGGCAGCGACAAAATGGAGTAGACACCTGAATCGGCTGGATGATGGAATATCCTGGTGTAATAATAAAGTGCCTTGCAGTAGCGCCGTTGTGGCGGCATCTGGTGTGACTGTGGATTCAGGTACATGCGGTCGACTGGAGGATAGACTGATGAATGGGTAAACATTAAATTTACTGCTGCAAGTTATGGCAACGCCGCGCAACTCTGGACATGACGTGGTGGGAAGAATAAAGGTTGGAAGAATAAAGGTTGGAAGAATAAAGGTTGGAATTGTCTGCTGTCAAACAAAGTAGGCGTTTGTCAGTTGGCAGCTGGCAGCTCTGGTACTTGCTTGGTTGGGCGCTGATGTAATCGGCCAGCAACTTATTCGGGGTAGTTATCATCGACGTATAGGCAAACGACGTAGTCCGTGAAGCTGCCATGTTCCTCATTTAAGCACCGCCAAACAAACTCCAGAATTCCGACTCTCCATTAAAGAATGCATCATGATCAAGGCTTACCCACGCCACTTTGGAACCGCACGTTTCCGAGACAGTCCGTACCAGCCCTACCAGCAGCCTGTTCCCACGCCGAGTTTCCTCTCGAAGCTTCACCGCGGTAGCTTCGCAAGCCTTGGCAGTCACCATCAAAATGAGACGCCGAGATGGAGTAATTCCAAACCACGACCCGCCAGACGCTGTTTCGACTGTGCATACAAGACCCCGCGCTGCCAGACAGGTGCCATTGTCTCTCACCGGCTCCTATTTCAAGTAGCAAGACGCTAGCTAATGATTAGCTCGCCGGGCTCGGCGGTCCCATTTAGCTGCCAGGTATGGTGGGACAGCGGGAGCATGCAACGGACTGGCGGGGAACCAAGAGGTCGAAGCACACTCTCGCTCGTCCATGGCGCATGGCAGACGGCGGAACCATGCAATCTCTTCGCCAACCTAAAATGGGTGCTGCAGGGGGCTTCCCCTGGTAGCCCGGGATGCATGGATAAGAGCCTTTGGCTGGGCGACAATGCGAGCGGGTCAGCCGCCAGCATTGATGTCCGGCGAAACCACCATCGCTGGATGAACGCTGCACCACAGAGCGTGTCTGATTTGGGTGGCGAGGTGGCTGCTCCGCCTCTTTCCACGCTTCAGGATGATATTGGACGGGGGCTCGAGGGCTCATGGACTCTCGTCTCTGGAGGACATGCCACCCTTTCTACACTAGCCATGCAGGTACCAACGCCGGCCCAGGTCCGTTCGCGCCCGTTCCAATGCCGTGCTGCACAGATGGCCACGGTCAGCTCGTGGTATATATGTAGCCACTCGTCTCCTGTTGTCCCAAAGCCTCTCTTGTGTCTCATCTGCTCTTTAGTCTTTTCATATTTTTCTTTCTCACCAGTCTGTTTCTTATCGCTTGCCTCAAACGTCAAAGCCACTCGTTTTCTTTGACACCACTATCGCTTATAAACGTCGAGCTTGTACCTCGCGTACAGCATCCACTGTCGTTCACCTCACTCATATTTATATTCTTGTATTTACGGTTGCGCCGATTCAAGTCGTATTATATACACCATGAAGGTCACATACGCCTTGGCCGTTGCTGCCACTATTGAGCAGGCCTCTGCCACCGTACGTACTCTGAGTCTACCTCTGCACATGCTCTGCTGACAATGTGTTTAGTTTCCCATTGGAGGCGGCCTATTTAACATCTGGAAAGATGTCGAGTCCTTCATTTGCCCCGGCCAGTCTCCCCCCATTTGCAAGCCCGACCAGGTACCTGGCTACGACTGGGGCAAGGTCCCCGTCGGTCCCGTCGGAAACTATGGCGGTTGCAACTTCCAGGGCTGGACCTGCAAGAAGAAGTTCGGCCGCCGCGACATGCTTGCTGGTCGCCAGGATGATGGTAGCAAGTACATCGAGGCCGATGTCAGCGCTGACGGCAGGAGCCAACCCGTGATCGAGGCCAGCAACGATATTGGCAGCTTCGATATCAACCGCTTCTCCATCGAGTCCGATACTCCTGCTCGCTACGAGTTCCACTACACCATGAAGGACGGCTCTATCTGCAAGCAGTCCAGTGAGCTCAGCACCGAGGGCCAAACCATTGTCAACACCCAGTGCGGTGGCGCCACAGCCGTTAAGATTGTTCTTCCCGAAAACCAGGGCAACAGGAAGAGAACTCTTGGGCTCTTGCTGAAGGGTATCTGCAAGATCAAGTGCCATAAGATTGATTTCTGGTGCAAGCCGCCTCCTCCTGGCCAGAGTACTAC
>JAPFSE010000694.1:0-21759 GCA_030777785.1 Beauveria caledonica | reverse complement strand
GGGAGTTTTAATAGTAGTAGTAATAGTAAATAGAGTAAAAGGTACTTTAATTTATATATAATTACTATATAGAATAAAGTACTATCTAATATTATATACATCTGTCCCCCTAGCAATATAGCACTATCTACCTAGTAATACTCTTATACTAATAACTAGTGAGAAGAGGTAGCTTCAACCGCATTGTGTATATGTCTAGGTAGTTAGAGGTCGCGGCTATAACCTGATAAGCGGCAGGTCGGCGGCTTAGCTTTACCTTGGCACTGTAACCGTGGCGTGGAGCAGCTGAGATGAACAGACAAATTTGTCTCGGCCAACCTGCGCCACCCAAAGAATTCAAACAGCAACGGCGCTGCGACAACACTGATGAACACTACGGTGGCGGCGATGCCAGTTGACTAGCCGCTGTTTTTCCAAGCCTGGCAGCTAGAAACTTCACCCGAGTTTCCAAAAGAACCGCGCAACCTGGCCAGATGCGTGCTACGTTACCCCCCTTCAATTCGGGAGTTTGACAAGATCATGTGCCAGCCGTCCTGCATCGGCTCGAGTTCTGCCACGACGTCACATACATGCTGCATGCGCCACCCGTCCATTGAACTCTAGGGTCAAGGGCGGGTGAAGGTCTATGAAGGCCACCGTCTAGGACTTGCCCATCGTCAAGTTCACCCTTTATCGCGGTACATAAATTGTCCCCGGATTCCCAGGGTGTTCAAACGAAAACACGCTGGTTTATCCACGCAAACCTGATGTATTTGTTACTCGCCTTAGCCTGGGTTCTCAAGTAAAAGGAATGATTCCTAAGAAGCACATACGTAGGGTAGGCTGGAGAATGAATGTCCCACGTGCTGGCCAGCGTTGTGCAGCCTCGCGTTTTATTCGAAACAAGGCAACTGTAGACTCACCTGAAGAATCGTCGGTCAACTGTCATCTACTTGTATAGCTTTCTCGACGTTGCATCAAGCCACGAAACAAAATGTATAGTAAATAGCACTCAGTCGAATCCTGCCGGGCTCCCCTGGCCTAGTTAGCTTGGCTGCTACCCCGCATAGCCAGCGCTCGCTCTTCTGCTAGCGTTTCTCCAAAACAAAACTCTGTAGTCATCGAAGGCTAAGGCTACACGACATGTCTATTTCGAGCGCAGAATGGATCAACACGATCCGCCGAGCCGTGGATAGTAATTTTGCATCCATCTCAAAAATCAATGCCCAGGTACGCAGTCTCGCCGTTGAAACGCGAGCGCCCGCTGATGTGTGAGCGTCAAGATTCACAGCGAACCAGAGCTTGCATACGAGGAACATAAAGCCCATGCCAACTTTGTTTCTGTTTTGAAATCGCTTGGCTTTCAGGTTACCCCGCAGGCCTACGGTGTGGCCACCGCTTTTTCAGCCGAGTACGGCTCGGGCGGGCGTCTAGTCGTGTACAACGCAGAATATGATGCACTGCCCGGAATAGGCCATGCGTGTGGCCACAACTTGATTGCCTCTGCGAGTTTTGCGGCTTTTCTAGGCGTGGCTGAAGTTTTGAAGCAGACCGCGGCTCCAGGCAGAGTGCGACTGCTGGGCACTCCTGCAGAAGAAGGCGGAGGCGGAAAGATCCATCTCATCAACAATGGTGCCTACCGTGATGCTGCTGCCTGTCTTATGACGCACCCCGGTCCCCAATACCTGCTTTCCGGACATGTCACGGGCGTTGCCGCTGTGGAGATGCTTGCCAATGTCAAATGGCGAGTCTTCTTCAGCGGGCAGACCGCCCACGCGGCTATGGAGCCCTGGAACGGCCTGAACGCCCTGGATGCTGTTTGTTTGTCATACAATGCAATCTCGATGCTTAGGCAGCAAATTCAATCTCATGAGAGGATACATGGTGTCATAAAAGAGGGTGGTGATCGCCCAAATGTCATTCCTGGATCGACCAGTGTCGAATACTACGGCAAGTGGTTTACTACCTCGCTTTATAGATTTGCGCACCTAACACCTCACTTTTTAGTACGCAGCGACACCTTGGCCGCTGCCGAGCAGTTGTGGAAGCGTGTTCGCCTGTGTTTCGAAGGTGCCGCCACTGCCACAGGTTGCCAGGTCCGATACGAGCCTATGAACTCTTATGCGGATCTGCGATCCTCCATGGTACTCTGCAAAGAATTTGTCGCCACATTTCCTGAAGGGACAGTTTCTCTAGACGAGCCTGCTGACTTTCTGGCTGGCTCCACTGACATGGGCAATGTTACTTACGAGTGCCCTGGTTTCCATGGCGCTTTCGGAATCGACACGGAAAGGGGGCAAGGAAACCATACCAGACCATTCGCCGATGCTTCTGGTCTGGCAAAATCCTTGGATCGGGCTATAGAGTGGGGGAAAAGTATGGCCATGGTAGGATACCGTGTCCTGTCTGATGACGATTTCAATCAGACAGTTCAAGACGACTGGAAAGCAGATATGAAACGCGCAGCCCTGTAAAATAGTCATACTTGGATCGATTGCTGCGCTGCACGGGATGTTCACCATTTGCACGAAAGGCGGTACGAGAAAACAACGCAAAAGAGCAGAGTTGAGAGGATATACGGGTCTGACCTTGTACTACAATCATGGTGCTATTGTGGTGTTGACTGCTGTTTTCTGGGCTTTCTACTCCATGTGGCGAAGAACCGAGAGACGGCATGTTTGGCAAGAGTAGCTAATTTGAATAGCAGCAAGAGATGCTTGGCAACCGTCTGGAATACCCACAAAGAATCAGCCACAATCTCCTTCAGCGCCCACTCCAGTGGGAATGATCTTCTAGGCTTAGCCTGTATAACCGTTGCTTTTGACCCTGGAAAATGCCCAGGTCCTTGTCGGCCGTTGGGTTGCACCAACAGGTGATGGTCTTCGTGCTCACGCGCTCGCACGCTGTCCTTTGTGAGCTTCTCACGCAGAAGCGAGCGTTCCGCTTCTGGCAAGTCCTTCCACCAATGATGCACCGTCGTATACATGTATTCCTGTATTTGAGACTTGTCCCTGACGAATGCCGGGTGATGCATAATCGTGAGAATTTCGCCGATAGCCTTGTCTGCATCCGAGTCAGTGTTGTCCCAGCACTTGACAATCTGTTGTGTTGTCCAATTCGTAGTCACGGTTGCAATAAGCCCTGCTGGTCTGTTGAGAACATTGCAGAAGTGGTCCTTGGATAGATCAGAGTGGCTAGGGTCTGAGGCGGACGAGTCTTGGTCGAATACCGCCGCTGAACCAGAAGAGGCCGCTTCCTTGTCGACCCTAGCCTTGGCTGCTCGCAGTGTAGCCCGCAATTCTTTGACAGAAGATTCGATGACGATGCGCATGGCCTTGAAGACTAATTGATTGGTCAGGTCGCTCATTTCGGAGCTTGAATTTCCAGATACTTCCTGGTCATCGCCGGTGGCCACCTCTTTCAGCCACTTCTTCATTCGGTCATGAAAGAAGAAGAGGGGCTCAAGAGCTTGCCAAACAAGGGAGGGATCAATGGAAGGTTTTGACTTGGTGGCGTCAACAGAAGAGTCATCATTGTCATCATCAACGGCGTCCTCGTCATCAGACGAAGCAGGTGACTCTGGTTTGAATTTTTGTAATACCATGTGAACTGTCTTGAGCTGGTTGACGAGGGCGTTATTTTCTGTCGAGAATGTTTGAATCGAGGCAATGCCGGTCTCTATCGCATCGAATAGTTGATCGAAAGCTGTAGCGCCGAAGCCGAGATTGGTCTGTACTTGGTTCAGCGACCCTTGTGACTGTAGGATGGCCATATCATCGGCCTCTCCAAGTAGGCTATGAAAGATGTCGAGCATGCCGAAAGTGCCCGTGACGAGAGGGGCCACCTTGCGGTCGCTCTGAAGGCTGGACGGGAGCGGGACACGGCAGGCATCGCCAACAAAGGCAAATACGTCTTCCTCACCAAGCTCCTGTAGACAAAGTTCGATGTAGTTGCTATGCGCCGCAAAATCCTCGAGTGTATGAAGCGCAGCCCCTAGGTGGATAAAAGATTCCTTTTGCGCGGCATGGTCGCCAGTCCTGCCACGACGGCCGAGGTGGATACACTTGCTGAGCTGGTCACGGATATAGTCAGAAGACGTCTCCCACGAGTTGCCAGAGTTTGCAATGTAATTTTTCATGCCAGTTTCCGGATCGAACTCAAGCTCGACGGGATCCACGGGACCTCGGAGTCGAGGATCAGTTGATTTGGCGTTGTCGCTGTAGCCGCAAGGATTGTCAATGTGCTCGACATGTCTGTAGCAGCCCAGCCTTTCTCTTGTCACGTCAAATTCATCCGTGGCATATCCAAATTCCATCATGGCCAATATGGAGACAATGGCGCGAAGAATGGACTCGGGGATGTTCTCCAAGCAAGTTGCATCCACAACCTGCGAGAAGTCGCGCAGCCAGTTGCCAAAATATATTTGCCGCCTCTGCAGCTGAGTGAAGCCAATATTGGTGACGAGACTTGAAGGCAAGAAGCGCAAGACCTCGACTATGTCGCCATGACGCCAAACGAATTCTTTGAAGTTGCTGCCGTCGGCGACAGAGCCTGCGCCAAACGCCGAGACGCTGGTCGCGAAGCCGAGGACCAGAAACAGCAGCAGAGCCGCGCGACTGGCGCCCGACATGTTGGAGGACCAGATGTGATGAGAGCCCGCAAGTATCACCGCGCGTGTAACGAGTCTTTCTGCTACGAGAGGGCTTGGCGTGAGGAAATCCAGATGCGATAAAAATCTACGACCTCGCCAGTATCGGGCTCGCGATAAAATTCTGATCCACATTTTTGGAGGAGACCCACCTGCCTCGGAGCCTTTGTCGTCATTGAGTATTTTCCTCGACAACCCGAGCTATCGATATGCAGTAATTGAAAGAGCAAAATCGGAAGAACAAGGAGATTTAATATTGCGAGAAATAAACTATAGGAAACTTCATTCAACAACGACTAGAAAAACCCCCACAGCGTCTGCCATGCTGGTCTAATAAGGCATGTTGTAGCCCCGATAGATCGTGGCACCCATCGCCTGTGGTGCGCCATAACCTGCTAGGAACAACTTCCATCACGAATTACTGATCAAGGTAAACGAGAAAAGGGTCCGCTCATGTGTCGCTCCGCAGTCAAGCTGTGAATCTCTTATAATTGCAACGCTCACAATGCTAGGGCAACCAAGTCCAACCACTACTGAAGAAGTCTTCCTCCAGCCGGACCTCTTTTAGGCTGGCCGACAAGTAATGAAAGCTTGGCCGCTGGACTTGTGACTCTTTCACAAAGCATACTACATATAGGATATGATAAAAAAACGATACTCTTCGTAATTCTCAATATTTCAAAAGGTTTTTACTTGACCCTCCTAAGCTCACCAGAGCGAATCTCGGGCGGCCAGGGCGGAGTTTCTTGTCACCCACCTGGCTGGGCGCCACCGGGTTGTTTCTTCCTATTTGTGCGTCAGTGGCTTATTGAAGCGGCTGACATGCTCTTGAGCGAGCCCCATAAGCCCACATGCCGACTTGGCGCTATCCACTCAGGTCGCTGGAAATACTGCTGCCTGCAAACGATTTGGCTTCTTGTCCGACCGCGCGCATGACCGGCTCAGGATCGGCCACCATTTCATTATTACACCAACAAGCGAACTAGACTAGCAAACTAGGTAGAACGCGGATAGAAACTACAGTGACTAACCGACCAAAGTCATGCGCACACTTGCTATCAAGTTTCTTCTGTTGTTTTCCCTGGCCGTTGTGGCCGTCCACGACTACCGGTTCCGGTACCACCTTGGGCTCTACACCACATGCAGAATCCGTTACACATTACCATGTGGCACAATTGAATCGTACGAATAATACCGGCGCAGCAAATGACCAGGTGGTTCTTACTAGGCTCATATTTTTGAGCCATTCGCTGACGGTGTGGAGATGAGGCTAGTAGTAACAAGTAGTGCTGCCCTCTCCACCTCCGCATTAAATTTACAGCTCAGCAAACCCCGGTGCCCCGTCCTTGGAACGGTGGCGTCGACTGTATAGAAGTTATTTGCCTGGTTATTCTATGCTTCACGAAATAGACCGAGTTCGGGCTGCATCCGTCATAAATAGCTCGGATCCCCCAGTCTTTACTCGACCTGGAGCTTAGCACACTTGTTTTCCCCAGTATTCGTCTTGTGCACTTGTAAACTCGCTGCAAACATGGAAAAAAAGATCTCTATTGACTCCCCAGACTCACCTTCTGCGGAGCATATTCCCGAGGATAAGCTTCGCGGGGAAGAGTTGGACCAGGAGATTGGTGGCCGCCGCCAGTCCGTCGCCCACAACGTTATTCAAAATCCTCTCAAGGTAAGGATACATCAGTTGATGAAGCACATTGATCATGATCTCATCACTAACATGATTTAGCGCAAACCTGAGCAGCATGTCGTTCTGGAAGCGGAGCAGTGGGCCAACTCGCATGGCATGGAACAACATGCGAGCTTGTTTGGGCGCGCTGCTCTCGTTGCACGAGATCCCGATAACTTTGAATTAATGTCGGAATTACCTGATAGTGAGCGAAAGGCTCTTATCTATGAGAGAGATCACAAGTGGCATGGCCCAAAGATGCTATGGTACTCCATCAGTCTCTGCGCCATCGGCGCGGCTACCCAAGGATGGGACCAGACTGGAGCCAATGGCGCAAATCTTTCCTTCCCGGAAGAGTTCAACTTGACAGGCGAAGGCAAGGACGAATGGATTGTCGGGCTTATCAACTCCATCATCTTTCTTACAGCTGGTCTAATGTACGTGCTGCGGACTCGATTGGTCCTTATTCACCTTGCACGACGCTCATGTGACTGACGTTGCTTCTACAGCGGCGCATTCATCGTTGATCCGCTTAATCACTATCTCGGCCGAAGAGGTGAGATTTTTCTCACGGCAGCCTGCCTTACTGCGACACCGATCGGCTCGGCATTTGCGAAAAATTGGCAAGGCCTTTTCTGGGCCCGATTCATCATGGGGATTGGCATTGGCGCCAAAAATGCAACGGTCCCAATCTATTCGGCCGAAATGGCGCCACATAGAATCCGTGGCGCTCTGGTCATGTTCTGGCAGCTGTGGGTTGTCATTGGTAAGTTTTGCGGCAAGGTTTGCGGCAAGTTTTGCGGCGACAATTTCTCTTTGCCCATAAAACCGAATATCTGTTAAAATGTATATTGACGGATGCAAGGTATTTTCTTGGGCTTCGCCGCCAACATTGTCGTCAAAGACGTTGGCAAGATCGCATGGCGCCTCCAATTCGGCTCCGCCTTTATCCCCTCGTTCATCCTCCTCATTGGTATATTTTTCTGCCCTGAATCTCCTCGCTGGCTTATGAAACACGGCAAATTCGCCAAAGGCTTCAGGTCAATGCAGCATCTTAGAGCCCATGATATCATCGCGGCCAGAGACTATTACTACTCGTATGTCAACTACGAGGAGGAGAAAAAGGCCGCCAGAGGTGCTGGCTACCTTGACCGCCTCAAAGATTGTTTTGTTGTTCCGAGAATTCGGAGAGCCAACTACGGAGCTTCAACGGTGATGCTGGCCCAACAGATGTGCGGAATAAATAGTCTGAGACCCTGACCCTGACCCTGACCCTGATCTTTTGTTTCTATACACCATTGCTGACCAGCTTTCTAGTCATCTCATTCTATAGTTCCTCCATCTTCACAAGCGTTGGGTATACGGCCACTGAAGCGCTTTATGCCTCATTAGGATACGGCGCAGTTCAAGTTGTCTCCACCATTCCCACGCTATTCCTCATTGATACCAAAGGTCGTCGCACACTAACAATGATTGTAAGAATGCATGTCAGGCGTTTTAGGGACCAGTAGGCTAATAACTGGCAGACATTTCCTCTCATGTGTATTTTCCTCCTCGCCGCTGGCCTTTCACTTTTGCCCAACGGAGCCTACCATATTGCGCCACAGGCCACCGACCAAAACCCCGCAAACGATATGAGGCCAAAGGGGGCTAGAATTGGTCCGGTCGTTCTGTGAGTCGACCAACAGGGAAGAGTGACATGTATTGATCACTGACAATCCATCCTAGCTTTGTTTATCTCTTCACCATATGCTACTCCCTCGGAGAGGGCCCTGTGGCCTTTCAATATTCCGCAGAGGTATTTCCAACCATTCAGCGTGAGCAGGGAATGGCCTGGGCAGTGTGCATCAATAACACGTTCGGTGAGTACCTATTGACACATTTGAAGGCTAGCCAGTCAATTAATTCCTCCTCGACACAGCCGGTATCCTCGGCCTCACCTTTCCACGAATGAAGACTGTCATGACATCAACCGGTGCCTGTAAGTCGCTTCAGCTGCTCTAAAGAAGGTGGCTAATAGACTAATGACCAAAAGTTGGCTTCTACGCCGGTCTAAACCTAATAGCTTGGTTCATGATCTTTTGCTTTGTCCGCGAAACAAAGCAGCTTACACTAGAGGAAATCGATCGTGAGTTGCCACCTAGCAGGATACCCGAAAAGTGGCTAACAAGTATCACCTGTTGCAGAGGTTTTCTCAGTTCCAACCAAAACGTTTCTACGTTACGAGTTGACAGAACAAGTTCCGTGGTTCATCAAGCGCTACATCTTTTTCAAGAACATTCCTCGCCCGCCTCCGGTCTTCGAGAAGGAAGGCAAGGCAGATGGCATCTAAGCACGATTTCGTCCATCGGACACCTTCTTTTAGATAATTCGATTCAATGCAGCTTGTAATCTACCCACGGTATAGTTTTATTTCTCCCCAAAATATTCGTCGTGATCAATTTTTGTCCTGCGCCTACGATCACAGAGACTCTCAGGTTGAAGAATCACGCTCGACGGCATTCAGTGCTTGTCTCGCCTGGTAGGCTGCCGCATAGCCATTCGCTTATATGACCGAGCCGTTCTTATTCTGGCTCTTTTCCCCCAAAGAATGAGACCAAGCGGCCCGACAAGAATAAGAACCGTAAGAACAGATATGAGGATGTGCGTGTCTCGGATGCCCATGCCATCTAACCAGGGGGTCAGGGCAAATAAAATGCCGACTGTAAGCAAGTTTCGAATAAGAGTGACACCAACGAGTGCATTTCCAATGACCTAGAGAATTAGCAACTGTAGGTCTGCCGTGGACCGTCGTAACTTACGTCGTGGTAACAGTCCATAGCGTATGCCAAGGAAACAATGCCACCTGCAGTGAGACAAAATCCGTATAGACCAAAACCCACAGCTAGGAGTGGCCACGGGGCGCCCTAACCAAGTTAGAGACAGGAATGGGGGACAGAAAAGAGGAAAGGGAAGCAGCGTACAGAGTCAAGTCCCAGTCCGAACATGAGGATGCCGGCAGGGGCGATGACGGCCAGTGGAAGTATCATCCACAAACGCATTTCAGGCTCATATAATCCATGGTTGCGGTGAGCAAGCCATAGAATCAACTTGTCATTCAAATAGCCTCCGTATAGAACAGCTGGAATCGATGCAATAAAAGGTGCAATGTTCATCAACCCTATGCCGATTGACGTGAAATTGTAGGGCGGGTCAAACAAATATGTCGCTTGCACGGAGACGAGAACGGCAAACCAGGCGAGCAGTACGCCATACGCAATTGCCGTGTATGTGATGGCCGGAAAGGTAACGAGAATAATGAGCGGCTCATACACATCATGCAAAACCGATCCCTCAGTCACCGTAAAAAAAGCGAGTCGTTGTCGAAAAGACTTGACGGGAATCGATGTATCAATCTTGCTTTGCCCTTCATTTCCTCCGGGCTCAGTCTCCTGCACGTCTGCTTCGGAGTCGAGAGTGTTGGCGACTAGGCTTTGCGTTGTTCTTCCGGACCGCCATTCGGTATACACGTACTTGGTTTCCTCGAATAGAAAAAAAACCAGTATCACGTTGATGCCGAATAGAACCGTGCACCACCACCAAACCCATCGCCATCCCTCGCTCTCGACGATGTAACCAGAGGCCACGGGTCCGAGATAGGCACCGGTAAAGGTGGCTAGCAGCGCGAGGCCATTGGCAGTTGCGTGGTGATGAACGAAAAAAAGATCAGCAATGGTGATTTGAACAATGGTTTCACTGATGGCACCGCCGATCCCAGAAAGAATATTGCTGCCGTACAGGTCGCCCACGGTATTCGTGCGCGCCGACCAAATGCAGGACGCGAACTGGAGGACTGTGCTAAATAGGTAGACTGGGCGCCGACCAATCTTGTGGACGAGCGGAATGAAGGCGATACAGCCCAGCGCGAGTCCTAGATAATTGGCAGCTGCTGAACCATTGAGAGTGTCTTCGCTAAATCCCAATTCATCCGAGTACTGGTCCCAGGCAGTGAATCCGACGTCGAGCTGAACAAAAGTGAGCAAGGTATACAGGCACACGAGCGAGAAGTTGACTGCCTTGCGTGAGCCGGACCAGTTCAAGGGATCGTTTGGGTCAGATGTTGGGGTTGGATGAAGAATCAACCTCTTACAGTCACCTGTATATCGTCAATAAATCATCAAGCCCAGTAGCCCTTCCAAAGCTCACCTTGTCCAAGCTTGACAGTGCCTGGGGGCAAACTGGCGGTCTCACCCGCAAGGGCCAGCGACATGCTGAAGAATGGCGCGCAACTTCACCCGCTTGAATAGAGCAAGCATTCGTATGAGTTGGGATTTAGTTTATCACAGGCCGGATGGGACTGCCTGGATGGCACAAGACATTGTCCCCAACGTAATCAAGGAAATGTGCTCGGTCGCATGTCTCGTGCCGTCGTCAGCGTGGCTGGCTTTATCTGCCCGTTGCCGACGCTTCCGTGCTTGGTTTAGTTTAGTGGCTGGCTGCTTGGACAGGTGCCCACATCAACCATGCGACTTGGAAATCTCTGTGCAGTGGTGGGCGTGGAGTGAATTTTAGCCAAAGACAATGTTTATTATTGCAGGGAGTTCATTATTGCAGGAAGATCGAACCTTGAAACCCATGGTGGATATATCAATAGCACGATAAACTTTGATCGTCGTTATGCTTCCCTATATTTCGCCCTTGTTCAATACTGGTACATGTTACCAGATTGGCTCATACTTTTGCCAAGCTGATGAACAAGAATCGTGTGATGCCGCGCCGGGCTAGTCTCCGTCTTCGTTGGCACTACGCATGATGTCAGGTGTCAGGCAGATGAGGGATAATGACCTATCGCCAATTATTACTTAGCGTCTGCTATTTGGTATAACAGCGAGCCTGGGAGATATCCCCGCTCGGGACGCTAGGTGGGGGTTACCTGGGGTATCTGTAGTTAAGCCTTTTCCAGCACAGTGTCTGGCCTTATTCGGGCCAGTCAAATCCTGTCAATTTAGACGAGGGCAGACACGAAGCTATGTAGGAGAGGTAGAAGATGCTTAAATTCAATATGAATACTACTATAAGAATGAAATATAATACCATACATTTATAAATATAAGCCATTATCTTTAGTTTTACTATATAGAAGACCCTTTTACACTCTATACTACTACTCCCGTTAGACCCCATCTAGAGACCTGACAAGTATATTTTATAGCTCACGGGACCACTTGGACCTAGATCGAATCTGCTTCCCGTATATAAAGCAAACGAGGGGGGCTGGGATAAGTAGGGCAGCAAATCCGCCAGTGATACTCGAGCCGGGCCCAACTCCGATGTTGTGAAAGAGCGGGCCTACAACAAGTGGGAATGCGCCTGCGAAGCAGGAACGCAGAAAGATGTTAGCGGTAACGACCTAAGATGTGTAAATTGGAAATGTATAAGCCAAAATGAAGGATTGGCTGCGACAGACCAAAGCCTTGAGCTGTTGGGTCCGCGTGGCGTGCGTTAAAACCGCAAACTCCAGTGCCAGACGCGTTCGGCCCGCGGAATGACAGCCGGACAATTATCAAGGGTTCAGCAGCCCGCGGAATAGTGACGTGTTATCCACATGACTAATTCATGCTGCATTCGGCCCGGGGCTAGATGGTTGTCGACAGAAGTAATAAGGGTCAAGATTTTCATAGCTTTAATAGCTTATAGTATGCATGAAATTCACATGTTCATGAGCTAGTCGGTTAAATCCTAATTAGTAATCAAGGATAATGTATCATCAGCTTTTTCTACATCAAAGTTTATATATTGCGATAGAACTCACTGCCGTAATGGGGTTACCATAGGCTGCTTGTGTTTACTTATGAACCTCTCACAGTTATCAACTTTGCTTTTCAGCCCCCTTTGGCAGGCGCCAGACATATATTCGTTACTGCTGCTCTGGCGGATGCAAAATTTATTATATGCAAGTGTTCCGTACTGAGGTTTGTCGGAATAACAATGGTGCAGAAGAAAATTACTCCTGAGGGTAAGTCGTCATCGTTCATTAGGCAACACAGAATGCTCAACGACCTATGATTTAACTTGCCTTAGACGCATTAAGTCTCTCCGCTATTGCCTTTGATTGGGCCGATAGTTTTGATACCAAGGTATGTACGCCCTTGCTTTCCCTATGTCCTACTGGTTTGGATTCTAAAGCAGTGCGAAACGGACACGGACAGGATTGGGATCGCTTGAAATCTATCCTAGCACCAAAACTCGAAGTATGTTGGCCCTTCAACGCGCCCTTCATTGTGCTGCTGTGCCTGATGGCTGCTGAGATGTGCCAGATCGACTATTCGTTTCTGCGGGGTCCAAAGGATGACTCGATGAGTGCGGATGAATTTGTTGGATTTGTCAAGAGTGAAACTATGCTGGGTAGTGATCTCATTGCTTCTCAGCACCTGCTTGGAGGATACAAGTTTCAATGGATATCCGAGACCGTTGTCGAAGGCGCGCACCAGGTTCGGGCTGCACACCAGAGGTACACGGACAGCAGCAGGTCTAAAGTCAAGGCAAAGGGCCATGGGCAAGCTCTGGTTTATCTCAAGTACATGAAGGTTGATGACGAGTGGAAGCTCTACGGCGTTAAGCCGACTATCTACTGGAGTGAGCACGATTTAGAAGGCATCTGGGCTAACTAGGATTGACTCGATATGACTCCTCCAGATTACTAGGCGCCGATGTACTCAAGATTGACAATACATTATAGTTCTACTACTGGTAAAATATGCAACGGCCGTGGTATTTTTCTTTTCTGAACAAGCCTCGCTCTAAACCGAGTTCTAGCCATCTGCAGCACCCGCCGTCAATGTGGCGCAGCATCTGACATGCCGAAAAAGCTCTGTTTCGCATCCATCTTGAAACAGGCAACACCGGGCCTACATCTGATATCTGACTTTTTTCTACAATATTGCCCGGGAGAGCGTGCTCACGACTCCTGGACCAGATTGGCGACGGTGCGTGGCGGTCGCTGTTCGCTCTCACCAATCATCCTCGATCAAGACGGTTGAACATCCAACGCCACCAATGTAGTCGCGCGCCTCATTCTCTGACTTGACTACACGAAGGCGGGTGCCCTGCATCTCAATGTCTGAGTTCTCCATTTGAAGGACTTGGGCAGGATCAACCACCACTACATTCCTTCCCTCCGCGATGAGTCGCTTGACACTCTCATGCAGAACGCGTCGAGCAACTGTGTTGAGCGAGTAAACATCACGAAGTGAAATTACCACTGCGTATGTGTTGGAGTATTTGCCGGAACCAGGATCGTCGGGCTTTGATTCGCCGAGCTCTCGCACAAGAGCTCGGCTGAGGCGCTCCGAACCAGGGAATCGCACGGCCCCTCGGAGACTAAAAACAATGACCTCGCGCTCGCAATTAGGATGGTGAGGTTCCTTGACACCAGCAACAATAGTAGCTACCGTTGTAGACACAGTGGCGCCGGCGATTTGGCTGACATCCATCATGTGCAGACCCATGTCTTGAGACAGCTTTTCGCACATGGCGACTCCTCTGACACTATTACCGCGCTCATCAAGTTTAGGCGAGAATGTTGCGATGCCAACTTGGCCAGGCAATGCACCAATGATTCCGCCGGCAACGCCGCTCTTGGCCGGTATGCCGACATTGGAAACCCAATCACCGGCTGCGTTGTACATGCCACAAGTGGTCATTACAGAAAGGACTTGCCTAACACTTGCCTGTGGGATAATTCGATCCCCTGTAATTGGATGAACGCCCGCATTGCTCAGTGTTGCGGCCATGATGGCCAAATCCCTCACGTTGACATTAATCGCGCATTGACGAATGTAACCCTTGACAATATCCCGGGGATCGCAAGTTATGACGCCCGCAGCCTTGAGCATATACCCGATGGCCATGTTGCGGTCGGCGTTTTTGAGCTCAGCCTCGTATACCTGCTCATCAACATGCAACCGTCGTCCGGCAAGCTGAGACAGTCCTCTCAATATACGCTCCGTCCTTTCCTCTAATGAATTGCCCTCGACGAGAGAATGAGCTGTAATGGCCCCGGCATTGATCATAGGATTTACTGGACGATTCGTGCCACGTTCAAGCGACAGATGATTGAACGCATCTCCGGAAGGCTCGACGCCAATCTTTTCCAGGACCTTGGGTAAGCCTACATCCTCAATGGCCATTGCGTATACAAATGCTTTTGAGATGGACTGCATTGAGAACTCGATTTGGTCGTCTCCCACCGAGTATACATTGCCGTCGACCATTGCAAGCGCCACGGCCATCTTTGAGGTGTCGGCGTTGGCTAGCGTCTCAATATAGCTGGCGGGTGCGCCACCCTCAATTGAGCGTGCATGGTCAAGCACGGCTTTGAGATAATCGGGAATAGGGGACTTCATCGCTAGGCGGGCGATGGAAATTCTTCATCGAGTAGGAAAAGACGCTATTAATATATGGCTTTTTGAAGAGAGAAAGAGATGGGCGCTGCTTCAAGGCTGGTCAAATAAGGTTATCCGAGTGGGCGGACCAGATAAATTTTCACTAACCTTAGGGCTCTACACCACCTAACTACTACAAACCTGGGTTCTAGTTAGTTACTGAGTAAGTAGCTATAGTTACGTCTTGGCGGGAGTGGAATTGGCTCTGTCGTTCTGCTACACTGCCACGATGAGCGGTGTATGCGACCCCACCAGCTATTCTCGGGGCGAAAATCGCCGTGTTTCCCACAATCGATAGACAAGGTAATCTGTAGGGTCATAATGTACCGAGTACGAATAGCTGGCTTTGATAGTTAATGATGATGATTGACAGGATCACGACAGCTACCGTAGTGAACGAGATGGGCCCTATGAGGCTCTGGTGTATCCCACTTTAGTACATGATGCGAGCGCCACCCGCTAATAACGGCAAGTAATCTACTCCGTACTGCTATGCCTTTTTCGGGCTAAGACGTAGTTTCAAAATGGACTCGCAGACAACATGAAAGACGCAAGCGGACGGCTCAGTTAGAGTGCCTCGTCACCATGCGCTCATCTACGATAAACTACCACCCAAGACTCCAAAAAAAAAAAAAAAAAACCTAGACGATAAAGAGACAGTTAGAAGTCATCAACAACAGTTTAAGTAGCACATGCTTCAAATTGATCTTGAAAGGTATCAGCAAAATCATGACCCGTCTCCCAGACGACAGGACCCCTCCTCGTGTTTGCGAAAGAGAGATGTCTCTCCAGACGGCAAGAATGACGGGACAAGTGATTGCGAGGATAGCAACCATGTACTACAATAAGTCAAGGCGTGTCAGCGTGTTGACATGATGATATTCGGTGAGCGGCGATGTGGGATGCAGTGGCGGGTGCACGCCATTCGCGCACCATGGTTGGATAACTAGGAGTGGGCTAAGTAGCTATTTGTAGTTGAAGATGGAAAGTAACATTGATCGACTTTTCATGCAAGGAAGCAAGCCTTGAGCAGGAGGAAAGCATTGTGTTTGGCTTTGCGTGCCAACGTGCTTCGGAATATAAGGTAGGTAGGTAACGTGGCAGACAGGGATTAAGGAGCGGGTGGCCCCTGGACCGCCTGGAGGTTGCGGCGAGTCCACTAAAAAAAACGCAACTGTCAGCGCACCTCGGACGGGTACTAACTTATAACCTGGTTAGGTGGTTGATGCGCTCGGCGCTATTGGAAGCACTGGCACATCCTATTTGGAGCTTGATTGAATTTATTGGAGACGCTTATTTTATTCGTATCATTTGGGGGACTGTCAAGAGGTGGTGCATCTGCCGAGATGGACTTGTTTTTTTTTGGCACGTTTTGCTCTCAGGCCCACCAGCCCCCTCCCCCCCTCCCTGCAGGCGACACGAATCCTGGCCTGGCACGCTTGTACCTGAAATAGCACCTGCCCTGATATCAACTAAAACAACTAATTGGCCTCCACTTGACAGTTGAGCTATGGCTTCATTTTCTGCCGATCTCGTCCCCCTTGCTTTGCTCTCTCTTTTCTGATTCATTCCTCCACGGACCACACTTGCATATCCGCATTCGCAGGAAATTACATGTAGCTCAACGCCACCAGCCATCGCCCTAACATTAGTAACGCTGCCAGTAATCTACTTGGTACCTGTTTTGTGCCGTTTGGCACGCCGTTGCCAACGTCTAATTACCTACCCTACCTTATCCACCACCTGCTCGCTGCCTGCACAAGCACCCAAGCTTGCCACGTTGTTTCTGCCTGTCCCGCCTCTCCCCCAAATCCACCAGACTTTTCCTTCCTCCTCCATCACCGACTCGCAACGACACGGACTCGAAACACGACCGCATTCCTCTACCACGCGCACAGTCAACATACACCACCATCAACCCCCTGACTGACGCTGTTTTGGGTTTCGTCGCCCATTGATTAATCCCCCCTTTTCCCCCTTCGCTTCCCTCTTCTGTCCTCGGTTGTCACTACCAGTCCTGTCATCTCACTATTGCCATTATTTCCAGAACTCGCTTTTCCGCCCAGACTCACAACTATGCCTGCCTCGCTCGAGTCCTCTCGTCCAATCATGGCCCTCTCGGTACGTCCACGTCCATCACCATGCACCAGCTCGACAACCCCCTGGCCGCCTGTGATCGCTCTGTCGGTCGCCCTGCGCATCTCCATGTGTCTCATAAACCCACTTCACACGACTCAGCCTGTCTTTCGCCCGCGAGTCGCTCCATGACGGGACACTGAGACTGGAAAGACTGCCCTGACCGTTACCTCTGACCGCTTGCTCTCTCGTGACGTCTTACGCCACCACGCTACCAAGCGCATATCCCACACCTGCGCCGCTAGCAATACCACCGAAGCCCTACTACCACCACTGCCTATATACATAATCCCCCCTCTGCTTTCGCCCTCTTCTGTTGCCATCCTCACTTGCTCCTGCTACTCTCTACCTCAAACTGCATCTTGGCGCCCACCTCTGCCCGCTGCTAACACCATGTCTTCGACAAAGGCCCGCACCTCGGTCCGCTACAGCACATACAGCGTCACCCCCTCTGTCGCTCCAACCTTTGCCACCAACGACTCGGCACAAGCCGAATTCCGCGACATCGCCACCGGCCTCGATCGCATGGAGAATAAGGCCCTGACTATGCAGCGCGTCGCCCTCGACGAGGAAAAGACGGATAACCTTCGCAAGCTCGCACTTGGTGCCAAACTCGAGCGCGCGCTCGACCGCCGAATGAGCTCTCAGGACGCCGTCATGCGGCCCCGGCCCAAACAGCCCGTCATCTCCGAAAAGCAGCCGCTTGTTGAAAAGGTCGCCTAAATCGATGGTCCTGTCGAATCTGCATCTTGAGCCATCCTTGTTCAACTTGGCGCGCAGAACAAAGTGACGTACGGTTGTCCCCTCAAAGTCAATCGGGCAATAGAACTCGTCAAATCACCAAGAAACGTCACTCACAAATGGACGACGCGTCTACCAAATCCACCTACTACAAACACTCGACACTCGGTCATATAACTGACTTCCCAAAGCTACATTCGTTGGCCTCGTGTCTTGTCCGTTCATTCACGCCCTGTTTCCAACCACACGATATACTAGCCGGCCATGTGGCCTCGAAATGACTTTGAGACTTGACGAAGGAATGGGATGCCGAGCTAAGGGGCCGTGTACAAGTTGATTTATTTCCTATACCCTCTCGCAAGGGGCTTTTTGACTCGAAGATCTTGGTTCTACCCGCCACAATACATGGCCATTGTACAGCATCCCCAGCACTTGTTTTTCTTTCTCTCTAGGGCAGGCGTTCGGACGAATTATACCATAGCACAATACATTTGTCAAATAAATACGGAATTTGTTCAACTGCATGGACATGTTTGCTGGTCCATCCCTTTTTCCAACCTCGCACCGTTCCAATCTACCAACTTGGCGGAATAGGATTATCTGACAAGATCAGCTCGCTTCATTGCGCCGCGTGACAGTAGGAAGAAGCAAATAAGGGCCGCCCTTGCTTCTCCAACACCTCACTACTTCGCCTTGCATTCGCAAGTGGGGGTCGGGGGAGAACGCACGGCACGTTCGATTCCCTCCTTGGCACAGGCAAGAAAAACCATCAAATCAACTACAATAGAGTTCTGATTGGCAGAAATACAAGTGCCCTTTGCAGGGTGAAACACGTCACGTTGTCTACAGAAATAAGACAATAATATAGAACTAAGGCATTCCTTCAACCTGATGATTAACGGCTTTCAGAAAAAAGGCGAGACGGACGAGGCTCAAAGCACAAAAGCCCTTCAAAAGTGTGACGCCGCTCTTGCCGCCAAAATCCTGCCAAAATCTTTTCGGCCCCCCAGCGCCCGGGGCTGATTGTGCTCGCTGGCTGGAGAATTAGATCCCATTGACAGGGCTCGCATTCGCATCATCAACCCAAGTCTCATATTCCTCCCTCCGGGTTCCCTCTCACATAACTTGTTATTTATTTCTATTCGTCATTCGGGAGTTTTGCTGATTCTTATCTCGGGCGACTTTAACGGCGCCAACAGCATCAAGCGTGCCTTTGTCGCCTTCCAGGCTAGTTGCCTGGCCCGTACGGGGATCATGGCGGACTACGTTATTGCCAAGGTCGACCGCGGCGCACCTATTCTCGTACAGGAAACTCCATAGGAGGGCAAGGATCTAGAGATGCTAAAGCCATGTTGATTTCTCGTTAAGCAAATCGTGCCACTCTGGCGCCTCCTTTACGAGAGCCCCCCTCGACCGCGCATTTGTTATACAACGTTATGGTATTATTGTTTGTCTACAGCTGTTGAAGACGAACTTCATATCATCGACCATCTCCTCTGGATAAATATATACATCCTGTGTTTGTCTCGCCGCCATCATAAATAAATTCATCGGATCCTCCACTATTGTGTAGTAGTAGTAATCCGGGACTTTGTCCCAGTTTACTGGATCTGCAGTCTGAGTATACATATTATATCGGCAAAAGTTTTACAACTGGGTGTATATGTGGACTCCCTAGAGATCTTCTAGGGCCTGTCTATTCCCCGAGGAGATGGCCGCGCCGGCTGCTGGCTCTTCCTTAAATGCCTTTAGAAGTATGGAACTGCCACTATTTTTTAGTTTAAGCGTATCGAAGCGCCCGAAGCCTTGTGTAACATACATCGGTGCACCTTCTGTGCCTGATTCAGCAAAGCATATCAATCTGTGCTCATCAGCAACTCCAACATGAGCCTAGCTGCTCCACATTCGCGATATTCGGGACGCGCAACCATCTCATCGAGAGCCACTTGCAAAATAACCAATAAACATTATTAGAGGAATAGCAAGGAAATGTCTGAACTTGCGCTCAGACGGTTTTAGATGCACCGTTCTCAGATTGATTCGGATCGCTCTCCGTACCACGCTACAAAGTCCATGTAGAGAGATGCAGGCCTCAACCTGGATACAACAATTGTTCCTTTAGGACTACCTGTAGTCAATTAGCTAAGCCATGTCTATGCCATAACTAATGGATGAACCTGGCCTGTGCGGGGAGGGAGAAAGCCAACATACTCCTCATATATGGTCCATCGCGCGAAAGCAACAATTTTGTCATTATCTAGGTTAGTGCCCTTTTTGTGTTGCCATAGTGTAAACCCATAAACGCTCAGCCATCTTTCTTTAGATGCCACCACAGCAGCATCAAATCACAGATTAGGGTGAAAGACCTTATCAAGTTCGTTATTAGACAACGCAACAGCTTATTAGACCGGAATTGTTCACCGTCTGCGAAGTCGACCTTCTGTAGTTCAAGTTTCATTTCTTATTCATCTCTTAAGCTTTTCCTAGGGCAAACTTCGCCACGGAACACAACCCAGATCGCAGGGGTTCGTCCAAGGAAAGGCGCGTGTACAGTGCGCCCATACATGACAGTTGGCGAAAATCTTTCCCACCACCAGTTACACTTCAGTCAAGGCCTGAAGTTTCTGGTTTCTGATTCCGTCCAACAAATCTACACAATCAGGTCTACGTGGGGTAATTCGCCTACTGACTCCATGAAATGTGCGAATAAGCGGACAGGTTGCAAGTTGAGATCAATGCGCTAGCCAAGATCTTAGATCAGATGTCGGCATGTGTTGTTGTGATGAGGGGAAATTCTAAATTGTTAATAGGCTGTTCGTTTATAGCGCTCTTTCTCACAAAGACATTGATGTTGGCTGCCAGGATATTTCTGCACTAGTACGTATGGCAAGATATGATCATACGAAAAGACCTAATAATAAACAACTTTATCTTTTGCTTTAGTATTGCGAAGGTAATTCACATGGTCTACTAAGCGTAGGTTTGGGTTTGTAAAATGTCTCCGCGGAATAAAGAGCGAACTTGATGAACTCTAAATCAAGCCTCTTGATTGCTGCTGCGGCAAAGCCGCAGCGGTCTCGAATCTCTAAAATGAGCCATAGTTCAGAGTTACTAAGCGGAAATTCACCCTTTTACAACAAACACCAGTCCGTGGTCCTGGGCCTCGAGAGCTTCAAGGTGTCAGCTGGTTCACGAATTACAATTGACTTTGCTAGCGGCCGAGGATTCTTATTTGAGATGTGAGATGCCGGTTTATGGAATCCTTACTCCTTATCAGTCATCTGTGTCATTGCGAGACTGTCGGCACTAGCACCGGCACTTGAAGCGCTTGAAAGTCCGCGGACTCTATGACTGACAAAAACGACAGTGTATTGGCGCCTATCTCGATTCTGCATTCTAACGATGCCAACGTATAAATTTCCCCCAAGGCCCTGTGTTTTCGTAGCTAAAAAATAATCCTTCTTCTACCAGCATTCTCTGAACATTTTGATTCATTCACTGCATCAGTTGCCGTCGTTGTATCATGGCCCTGAAAACCGAGCTTCCTCATTTCCACTCCAACACTGCCCTTCATCCCTCTTTTGACCAAGACATTCGGGATCTTCATCTCATCTACGACTACGACGCCCAGGACGAGAAAGGCAATCCTGAAAAATGGCGCTACGAGATGTGGTTCTTTTCCGACGCCCGCATCGTCTACGCGATACACGGCGGGCCCATGGCCGGGCGCATCAACTACCAAACGGCCACGTACCAGTGCATCCGGCCCGGCGAGCTCTGGCAGTGCAACTGGCTTGAAGAGACGGGCACTATTTGCTCCTTGGTCTACGATATCAAGGAAAAGAGGATTACCACGCTGCTGGGGTTCTCACAGGGGCACTGGGAGAATGCGGAAGCGGCGCATGGAGACAAGAGGAATCCAAAGGATCTTGAGCGCTGGAGAGGCTTAGCTAAGATTGGAACGCAGATTGACCGATTCATGCTGTCGGAACAGGCGAATATCCTGGAAGTTTTCAAAGGGCCTGGCGATCTAGAGCCGATAGACCCAGATGCCCTAACATTCTAATCAAAACCAGGCAATTATAGACGTTCAGGCTATCAATCTAGACTAGAATATACTACTTATATATTAATCTTTTTATAAAACTTAATAT